>BPLT01000289.1:0-161505 GCA_019656295.1 Rhododendron mucronatum var. ripense
CCCCCCCCCCCCCCCCCCCCCCCCCCCATTTCCAAAAGAAACCAAATTCAGAGGAAAAAAAAAAGCCATTGCGTTCTCGGGCTTCTTCGTCGCTGTCCTTCTTCGTCGTCATCGGCCCTCCTTCGTCGTCGGCCTTCTTCATCAGTCACAATCATTCACCAATGATCGCACCCGTTCACCCACGTTCGTCTCCGTCGCGCTAGTCGCCTTTGATTCGCTCTCATTTTAGTCGGACGCCGTTCTTCGCCTTCATCAGATCTAGTCGCCTTCGTTTCAGTGCTAGTCGCCGTTCTTCACCTTCGTTTCTCCACAGTCTTCGTCAGATCCTACAACGCAATTGATACACCAGGTATGTTTCTCTTCGTATATATGGTTATAACCTAAGTTATTTGCCCTGTGATTGAGGGTTTTGTACACAGCATCCTGGGGAAAATTTTTGATTGGTAGCCGTCAACTTTGAGACTGCTCTGAGTAGATTATGTTTCTCATCGTATATATGGTTATATAAATGGTTTGGCTCAGTTAAATTAGGGTTTTGATTGCGAGTAGATATGGTTATATCAAACTCTAATCGGTTAGGTATTGGTTAAGTTTAAGATATGGTGTTGATTGTGAGTATATGTGGTTATATCAATCTTTGATCTGGTATGGTATGGTTGAATTAAGTTAGGAATTCAATTGATAGTATATATGGTTATATCAATGTTGGTAACTAAGTACAGTTCAAGATATATATAGGAACTCATTAGTAAAACACAATTGGACAGTTAATAATATATAACATTATATGTGCCTATTTTATAAGTTTATATATGGTTATATATTCAGGTCTATAAGCCGCTGCGCGGACCAATTCAATTACGTAAATATATATGGTTATATATGATATACCGTATCATTTTCATTGTATTGCAACAGCATACAAATGTTACATGTTCCATATTAGTTTTGATCTAATGTTATATATGATTAACTGTCCAATTGCAGGTTTTGATTGTGTAACAAACATGGGTTAGAGATTCAATGTGCTTATATCAAGTTATTGATAGTATATTTGGTCAAATCCAAGAACTGAAAGGAATAACAAAATCACCAAATCAATCGTTCTTGGAGAACAGGAATATATCATTCCCCGAAAACTATCTTCATGTTCTGATAAGTTCTATAAAAAGGCTTCGTCTGTACAAAAGAAAGAAGAGAAATGCATGAGTTTGTGAAGATTATATACCTTGACAGAGCATGTAAAGTTGAAACCAAACTGTGGTCTCAAAAATTGAAACCAAACTGTGGTCTCAAAAACACCTACAAATTAAAAAGAAAAATAACCCAATAGGGTTTTGATGCAAGTATATATGGTTATATTAAATGACACGAGCATGTAAAGTTAGGGTATTATATACGAATATTGGGTTATATGTTGCAAATGTGAACTGTATGCGAGTCAATCTCCTCCGTCCAGTATGTAATACCCTAACGTTTTTATCTAACGTTATTTTTTTTATCTAACGTTATAAATATACAGGTTATATAACCTTATATATAACCTGTATCATCATATAACCATATTAAATCACTTATTGATTTGGTCCGCGCAGCGGCCTCTCCGACTTGTTTCTGATATATTTGGAGTTTTATGAATAAATATATCAGGTTATATAATCAATAAGTGATTTAATATGGTTATATGATGATACATGTTATATAACCTTATATATTTATTCAAAAAACTCTGATCGGTTACGTATTGGTGTAGTTAAGATAGGGTTTTGATTGCGAGAATATGTGGTTATATCAATCTTTGATCCAGTATGGTATGGTTGAATTAAGTTAGGGATTCGATTGATAGTATATATGGTTATATCAATATTGGTTATATACTAATTTTGTTAAAAGCTGTTATTTGTGCAGTTGTTCAAGGGGTGAAGAGTATTAAGTTACCTGTGAAGTCGATTGTGAAGAAGGCAACGGCGACGAAGGGAAAAAAGTTACAAGATCTCCTCTTTTTATTTTTTTAGAGTTAGAAAGGACAAAATCTCATGTATAATGTTTTTTTGTGTGTATTATTGTTACTAGAGGCAAGTCATTGAGGTTGCTGCGCAGACCAATTTTATAAAGTGAAAATATAATGGAAAGAAGTTACAAGATCTCCTCTTTTTCTTTTTTTAGAGTTAGAAAGGATAAAATCTCATATATAACATTACAAGGTTATATGTTTATTTTTTGTTACATGTATTACGTTTTTGTGTGTGTATTATTGTTACTAGAAGCAAGTCATTGAGGCCGCTACGCGGACCAATTCAGTAAAGTGAAAATATAATGGAAAGAAGTTACGAGATCTCCTTTTTTTTCTTTTTTTTAGAGTTAGAAAGGACAAAATCTCATACATAACGTTATAAGGTTATATGTTTATTTTTTGTCACATGTATTACGTTTTTTTATGTGTATTATTGTTCCTAGAAGCAAGTCATTGAGGCCGCTGCGCGGACCAATTCAATAAAGTGAAAATATAATGTTATATGAGAGTTTTTGTGCAGCAAAACTCAAAAAAAATTCAACAAAAGCAGTTGAGATCAAGATATAACTCTACAAAGTAGAATATACAATGTTATATAACGTTATATAAGTACAATAATGTTAGATACGAAACTGATCCAACGTAATTGTTATTGCCCGAGAATTTTGCTATTTTCCGAGAATTTTGCGTGATTTGAAACGTATAAGGGATAATGGGCTAAAAGTATGGGATTTGAATGGAAGGGTAATTTTGTCAGGCACTATTTCCCTTTTTAAATGTAGTGGACTTTATACCTTATTAAATACATATTAGTGGACCTAGTGGGTTAGAAACTTGATCAGTGGACCTAGTGGGTTGAAAACATGCTATAGTGGATCCTAGGCCAATTTTTTATATTTTAATTGTGTGAAAATGTTGTTGATAGAGTGTTGGTCTTGATGACATCCTCCAGTATACATCTAATAAATCCAAAGCAATAACAATATAGTCTAAACGACATCTCTATATCACATATATATAGGTCACTAGGGGCCACTCAATGTGACGCATTCGTCCTTTGGTGATATTAGAAAATTTCTGCAATGTTTTAAGTTATGCAGTTAGACCATTTTAAGTTAAAAGATGTACTAACTTCTTTAACGTGAAGGGGAAAAAAGATAGCCTCCCACCTGACTATCTATTTCTAGGTTAGTATTTCCATAGATGAAAATTTCTCTATTTGTTCGGTTGCTTGTTATCTTAGCTCGTTGCCTCTTTCTCCTTCTCATCTTGAAGTGGAAAAAAATTTGCCCTCCCACCTACCTGCCTATCTGTTTTATGTTGGGACGTTATTCTGTGAACTTTTGCTTTTCTTTTGGTATGTCTTGTTGAGTACATCCACGGCTCTCACAAGTTCCACCATGTATCGAATGAAGAAAGCGTACAAGTTACCTCCGCGAAGTTGCGACCCAAATCAAATAAGGTTTCACATGCCCAACGTGAGCAATTAAATTTCTTAAGTTTTCTCCAGTACTGCAAAATGTGCAATTCAATATTCTTGTTACCTTCTTTAGCTCGATCCTTTGTGCAGGAGAGGATGCATTTTTTTTGTTTTCTAAATTTTATCAACCAGTTGTTTGTATAGTCACTTGGGTTGGTGCCTTGGTGCATTATATTTGGATGGTTCTGGCCTTATTAACTGGACTCATCACGTGTGAAGCCCAATTAATACTGATGATAAAACACTCTTTTCCGTTTGTATCAAGACAACTAAAGTTGAATATGAGGACTCTGAAGTGCATCCAGAGGAAAATTTTGAGAAGGCACGTTTAGCATCTAGAGGAAAATTTTGAGAAGGCACGTTTAGAATTTTGGCAATATATGTTAATTGTTAGGTGCTGAAAGTATGGACCTTTAGTTGAAAATGCTTCGTATACCAAGTAGAATCTGCAAACAATTCTGGTAAAACTAGTACGAGCCAAATAACTACATAAAATTCTGTGGCGTAGTTACCTCATCCTAACGATGGCACGTTTAGCATCTAGAGGAAAATTTTGAGAAAGCACGTTTAGAATTTTGGCAATATATGTTAATTGTTAGTTGCAAAAACTACGGACCTTTAGTTGAAAATGCTTTGTACACCAAGTAGAATCTGCAAACGATTTTGGTAAAGCTAGTATGAGCCAAATAACTACATAAAATTCTATGGTATAGTTACCTCATCCTAACGGGGAGTTTACAGCCCAATCAGCTTGACTTGAGGTACGATTTTTTGACCCCACTGACTAAAATTAGAAATCAATCTTTCTCGTTTATCTCTGGCTCATATCATAAACAAGTTGATGTCACTTATGAATATGTACTACACACAGAGCCTGCAACAAAGGTAGTGCTTCTGAACAGTTGTGAAGAAGAGGGTGACAAAATGCAAGACAAACGTTCTTCGGAAAGTTTTTTGTGCCCGAATAATAATAATACCAAATGCGATGGCACGTCTAAGAAGATAATGGGAAGCAAAGCTAGAAGGACATTGCCGTGGATTTTTCTTTCGTCTCAGGTGCAAGCAAGCATCCTTGCTGATTAGTAGTACTTAATTGATTATTAAAATTACCCCTAAATTAACCTCCCTAGTAGTCGGCTTTGCTTTACTTGATGTACTGCATGACCAAGATCATATGTAAGTATGTACTCAATGCCATTTGCACTCATGAGGCAATGCGTATCCCTTAATTGGTAAATAAACGAACTGAAAGTCTTATGTTCCTTGATAATGAAGATAGGGGTTTTTTTTTTTTTTTTTTTTTAATTTCTCCACTCTCTTAATTTCTTCTTAAGGGTGTTTTGGTTAAATAAGCTACTTGAAATTTTTTTGTCTTTATTCAAATATTTTTCGCATTTGTTGTTTTTGCGTCAAATGTTTGTAAATTATTGGTTTGTCTTAACGAGAAGAATCAGAAAAGTAAAAAATAATGATCTAAATTTTATTTTATTTTTGAATAAAAACAAAATCAGCCAAAAAGTTTGATTTTCCGGCTTTTCATGTCTCAACCTACAGTAAAAAAAATTATGGTCCAAGTATCCTTGCTTCGCAGTGCGCGCTGTGCACCAACACGGCTTGCTTTTTTGTTTGATCAGACAAAACGACTGGTTTGTTGGGTACTCCCTTTCAGCCAACCAGGCCCCGTTTGGCACTTCTCCCGTTTCACCCGCCCATCAAGTCCCCAAAATTGACCACTGCCAAATAATTTCTCAACCACCAGACCCACCTCCCTCCCGCCGTCAATTGCAAATTGCAATCTCTCTCTCTCTCTCTCTCTCTCTCTCTCTCTCTCTCTTTCTCTCTCTCTCCATAATAAAAGTTGTCCAGAATCTACAGATACCCCATCTTCGAACGTACATAAACACTCAATTTTTCTGTCCCAAGAGGAAGAAGAAGAGAGCATCACCAAGTTGTCTAGTTTTATTTTTAAATTGACCTGCATACAAATGCAAAGAGAAAAATTCACTACTAGAGAATATGCTATTTGCGTCGACCTATTTGCGTCGGCAGGGACACCTTTTGCGACGGGACCTGTTTTTTTGCGTCGGCAACGCGTCGGCATTTTGGGGGACGAAAATGGTGGGGTCTCAAAAAGTTTTTTGAGTCGGCATGTGCCGTCGCATAGTAATTGCATCGGCGTATGCTGTCTCTAATAGTTTGTTTGCATCGGCATTCTTGCCGACTCAAAAAATTTGAAAATCATAAGGTTATTAGCATCGGGTGGTCGTGCCAACGCTAAAAACATTTTTTTTTCGTCGGCCAATGCCATCGCCAATGGTTCACATATATGATATATCCTTTGTCTTTTTGCATCGGGGATATGCCGTCGCAAAAAAAATGAACACCATTCACCTGGAAGCTGTATTTACAGTGGCCATGCATTTAGTATTACAAGCTTGCATAATTTTCTGTACATCACCACTCCATCCAAAACATGTTTTTTATAATACAAAAACCATCATTCAATCAAAAAACGCAGCCAATTTTCACAACTTACCCATTCATTCAATCCCAAGAGATCCATATATATAACAGTACTCGAATACTCCCAGTAGTAATATGTTCAGAAATAAAACCTAAAATAGACATAGCCAATATATAGTACGTCAAACAAAACAAGAACCTCAGTTTAGTTTGTTTAACAATACAATGTAAAATAAGTTTAACCCAAAATATTGCATCTTCTTGATCGTTGCATAGTTAAGTCCTCGACAAAATAGGAACCTTGGTTAGAATGCAAAATAAGCGGAACCCAAAATATTGCATCTAGATTGTTCATTGTTGCACACTTTATTCCTCGACAAACACCTGAAAAAGAAAATATACAAGAATAAGATGCTGATATATATGCATTTCCAATCACATGAAACAATAATGGTTTATCGTAATTAACATACATCACAAGACCACCAAGCAACAGCACAGCCAACGGAGAAACTGTGCGAAATTTTTTGCGAGGTCTTTCCAAAGAAGCATTAGGTATTTTTGCTTTTTTTACGAGCACTTTCCAAAAATCAGAACCCAATGGCTTTCCATCTACTTTCACCAACGGGTCCTTACTAACAACAATTCCCTCTGCCACATCGTGTTTTGGAATAGTGTAACTCACCAAGCATACTTTTTCATGACCATCCTACAATCAAAAGCAAGGTTTAGTACCTACATTTTTATACTTAGCAAATAAGAGACCATATATAGTGATAAAAGAAATCAGCTAGACAAAGATTCAGGTGCCATCATCAAGGCAATGTAAAACCACCTTGAAGATTGAAGTGCATGGCTGGTTCTGTTCCAAGTTTGAAGAGCAACTGGTCAAGTTGTCGAGTATATATACATATATTGAAGCTGAGTGTAGAATTGATTATACAAGCAAAGTAATTATGATCGTGATACTAAAGGACCCCATGGGAAATGCAGCAAATTAAGGTCACATGGGGTTAAGCATCCAGATTTTTGTATACTTGGTTTCCGTAGCAGTTTTTTTTTTTTTTTTTGTATATGTGGCAGTTTCCCTTTTCCTGTTTCCCGCCTTCTTTTTTTGTCTGGTTGTGATGGAATCTTCACACACATCCCTATGATTTCATAGGACACTTTCATACCCGTTAATGATCAGCAGCGACAAAGCAGAGACATGAGAGGATGGACATGGTTATTGGATTTTGGGGCATCCTCGTCAAAGTTCAGTGTAAGAGGAAATTGGCATTCTTTGCTACTTATGTTTCATGTGGTGAGTATCGAGATCATGTTAGCTATGCTACTTTAGATACAGTACTTGGGGAAGCCATAGGGTTTAGAAATTTTGGGTTTTTGGAAGGATGTTTGGTAGGCCTTTTAGGAAGATGATTCAACTTTTAATGCCATTGGTCCATTGCAATTGCAATATGTCCTTTCCAAAGCATGTTCCACGTACAATGCTTATAGGTCTCAACAATACAAGGTGGAATTTGCATAATGTTCAATTTTGGTGAGCCAAAATGCCTCTCTGGTGGGAAATCACAAAGAGAATGAAAGGATACAGTTAAACAAAGCAAGCTATTGGGCAATGTACTAAAAGAAACATATTATAACATACAGAACATTCATTTCACTAGGGTACAGAACATTCATTTCACTAGGAGATAAAAAAATCTTAAAGAAACATGGACTAGCAGTTTTAGATGATTGGAAAATTTTTAATATGTCCTTTTCAAATAGCTTGCATTTCATATTCACACAAACGACATGAATAGGGCGAGGAATTGCATCATGCATTGCTTATTGCACTTCGCGTTCTGTATGCATCTCACCTTTCTCTCTTCTACTTTCTTTTCTAACTCTTGTCTTTTTGCTATATCTATGAGGTTGTCTAAGATGGCTCAACATTGTGCAATTTGGAATAAGGCATCTACGCGAAGGAATGATCTAAATGTAATAGATTCCTGCCCCTGACCCAAGCAAGTTACTGGGGAAGGATACTTCTCAAATTTTAGACCAAAAGCAACAGACAACAAGGTCAAAAATAATTCATGCAAAGCACTTAGATGAAAGAAGCAAATGTACAGGGCCGGTTTATCACTAGCAAGGCATAAACTACTTGTTGCAAGCTACTGTAAGCAAGTCAGTAGGAAGTGGCATGGTAACTTGTACGACATGAAACTACATCTTAGGCAAAAATGCAAGAACTAAACTGAACTGAGCTCAACTTTACATGCCTTTGCTGGGACTTAAATTGAACATACCTGTCCATCAAGTTGTGGAGAATGTGTTGGCAAAGGAGAGAAACCTTGGTCACCATCTTGGAAGTTATTCGAAACCTATACCATACCAAATACCATTTGTCACTGACATGCTTTAAATCTATATACAAAAAAATTCAAACATTTAGAAACCACCTGTTCAGTCTGATTTGTCCCTCCGTAGGTCTGAAATAAGGCCATTTGAGCCCCCATACGCCCGAGATGAGCCATCAACTTCTCATTAAGCATACGCTCCATCTCTCCTACGAACCTCTGCTCAATCTCTCTTCTGAGCCTCTGTTCAATCTCACTGCTTAGCCTTTGCTCAATCTCTTGAGTGGCCTCCCGTACTTGCCTAGTGATCTCATTGAGATTGGAAGAAGAGGAGGCATGTGGTGACCGAGATGGTTGAGTTACTTGAGATGGTTGTCTATCCTCCAACGGTCGCGGTGTTGGATCCTCCTGTACCACCTCGGATAAACTTATTTGTACTGCCTCAGCCATTGTGCGAGGTCGTTTACTAGCCTTTCTCTTAGCCATGGCTGCCTTTCCACAATATCTTGGCTTGACAACGACGTTAGAATTTTGTCCAATGCAAATGATAATTGATTACATAGACACAATGCTGTAAGGCAAACATACTCTCCCAAAAAAAAAAAAAAACACCAATAACATGAACATGCAAGAAATACAACACAATATAATTTGATTATCATACCAACACTACAGCCCTCTTCAAAACCAATACTCCACAAGTCACATCATTTGAATCCAAGTTTGAGCCATGTTCATATAAAAGCAAGTAGTAGACAAAAAAAGATACCATAAGCTTAACGGTCTACAAGAACGGTAGCTTGTTCAAAAAAAGAGAAATGATAAGGAGATGAATTAACATACATCCCTAAGTCCAAAATCATTACCCCATAAGCCTAAACATCTTCATCAATGATGTCACCTTCTTCTCCTTCCCTCACCCAACCAATATCTTCATCTTGGAGCCCTATGTTCTCTTCCAATTGCTGGCTCAAATAGGGATCTACTTGGGGATCATCGGAATGCATATCATACAGCTGCTCGAGGAAAACTATAGCGATTCTCACATTTTCTACAAGGACAACTAATGAACGAATCATCAAGCTTATTGGTGTATGCAAACTCAAGAAATCTGTCAATCCCATCAAAGTAGTCCCTCGACATCCTCGGTAAATCAATCCAAGTCTTGTCCATGTTTCTACTTCCCTCAATTATTTCTGTAGACAAACATGTACATTATGCATATACAGACACACAAATGCATACTAGCCACCTACTCCAAAAAAAATCAACTATGCTCTCAGTAGCTTAATTGAGGAAAGAAAAATAAAGAGAGATAATGCAACATACGAAAAATGTCACACTTGAACAAGAAAAAAAGCCAGATAGAGGACACAATATTAAGTAAATCACGCAAACCCACATGAGTTCCAGTAGTCCCCCTAACCATATACACATAAATAGATAAACGTTTCTAAGTCGATCTTGATCTTGATGGAGGTTTAGAGCTAGGCCTGCTAAGTCTTCTACCCAAGAATCCTGGCCATGAACAGAATTTGAACTGTCCTTGTAACTTTAGGGTTGTAAATGTTTTTTGGAATACAAAATGGAAAATACTTTCTAGCCAAGTAGTATTATTTTCAATTAAACACGAAAAAACATTCTTCATTGAACTTCCAAAACGTTTTAATCTTAACAAATTGTAAGCGTAGAGATGATTTTGTGACCTACATAAATTCCAAACACCACTAATAAATCAGGTCCAATATATTCATTCCAACAGATTATGTTCACGGAACATACTCTTGTCTTCAATCCACATTTTTTATTGACAGAGACACAGAACTATTGAATTCCATGTACAAAAATCAGCAGCAGTAGAGACACCAAAAATTTGCGGCAAAGCATCAAAACGCATAAGACACCAACAAGAATCATAACCCTTACATATTAGCGAACAACCAACAGCAGTAGCATTCAGCAGCATCAAAAAAACCACAGCAGAAATCATTTTCAAGCAAAACAGAAGCCCACAAAACACCCACACCCAATAAACACTCGCCCAAAGCCCAAAATATAGAAATAAAACCTTTGAACCAACCAAAATAGACATCCTAAAAGCTAACTCTAGCCCCATGACCTACCATACAAAACTTCTAATGACAAGACTCCAATCCAACCAAAATGAATACCCCTCCCTCCATTTGAAACCTAGACCAAACCACCTGATACCCCAAATCACCCCAACACACTCTCCCACCTCAACTCCTTGCTCCACACCCCAACTGCATGCTACGGTGTTCCTTTGAAGAAGAGCATATTCTTCGGAAGTTTGTCTCTTTTCCTTGCCTTTCATGGCTTTTCATGTTGTTTATGTTAGGTTAGGCCCTAGGTTTTTGTCCCTATGAGGAATATAAACTCTAAGCCTAGCTCTATATTTTGTTTCTTTCGATGAAAACCCTATGTTTTTTTTTTTTTTTTTTGCTTCTTTTGATAAAAAAAAATGTTTTCCTCGTATTGCAGTTTATTAGACTATTAATCTCACTATCAACAAATAAACATGAATTTCTTTTGTATCCGACCCCACAGCCACGTCACATTCCATATTATCCACATGCTTATGATGTTGACATTTTGCATTTTTCTATTTATTAGTGGATTCATCAATCTCAACAACAAAACTAAAATACTAAAAATTCTTAAAGAACTCCACACACACACACGGGGATGGGGGCTTCTCTAGGTCTGATTAAAATAACTCCCAATCGAATTGGGTTCCCAATAACAGTAGCATACATGTGATAAATAGCAATAAAGATTCAAAATACACACAGCCACAACTGGTGAGAGATTG
The DNA here is from genome assembly GCA_019656295.1 of Rhododendron mucronatum var. ripense. NCBI lineage: Eukaryota > Viridiplantae > Streptophyta > Magnoliopsida > Ericales > Ericaceae > Rhododendron > Rhododendron mucronatum. The sequence continues at coordinate 11,136 of BPLT01000289.1, forward strand.
GAAATAAACGAGTAGAATGAAGGTCCCCTTAGAGCATACCAATGGTGGAATAACGAGGTAGCAGGGAAGATGTATGTAATGTTCAGCCCTGGAAAAGATTCTTGGGAGAGTTGAGGATTAGAGAGTTTGCTTGGTGGAATATCAACTCCTGAACCTGAAATATCGACTCCTGAACCTCAAATTGAAGCATTAGAGAGTCTGCCCGGTAGAATCACATACGTGAGAGAAATTGTCTTCATTGTCTTCTCGGAAACCCCTGTGTGGTCGTCGTTGAGGTGCTCTGGTGCTCTGTTATCTTCAATGAGAGAAAAGTTTGGGCAAAAGAAAAATTAAATCAAGAGGGTTTCGGAACCAAGAAAATCAAGAGGATTTCAGAACCAAGAAAAGAAGAAGCATTAAAACACACCCAGCTGATTGAGAAACTTACCAGTGTATCCTCTTGATTTTGGTAGGATTCTTTGCCGAGATCGATTTCATTTCGAATGGATTCTTAGCCGATTGAAACACACCCAACTGATTAAGACTTGGAAAACACCGAGAAAAATTGGGTTTGGTAGGATTCTTAAGCCGATCCTAGCAAAGTAAGGTGAGGAGTTCGACTTGGGGTTTTGGGGAAAACGGGTTTCGGTAGGATTCTTACCGATTTAAACACACCGAGGAAAATCATTGGGAGAGAAATTAGGAGAGATGTTGATTTGGGGTTTTGGGGAAGAGGAAATAATATTAATTTAATTCTCCCAAAAAAATTTAGAACTTTTCGCCTCCTTCCCCCCGCCATTTCTTGCCCTCCTGATCGCGCGTACACTTTTTTTTTTTAGCGCTAAAAAGTTGCTATTTGCATCGGGGTGTACCTTGCAGACGCAAAAAAATATCTATTTGCTACTAGATTTTTGCGATGGCAACGTGGCGGACGCAAATTGACGACTTTTGAGTCGGGATGAGATGCCGTCGAAATTAAATTTTTTTTGAGACAGCATTTTTTGCCGACGCAAAAAGATCGACGAAAAAAGCATATTCTCTTGTAGTGAATGGAGTTTGTTTACGTTTTTTTCTTGATTCTAATTTCACTGACAATGATGCGAAGAAGGTTGAAGATGAGGAGTTCTTCTACAAAGTATAGTTGGGACCAGATTTGGGATTTGGTTGAAGAGGCAGATGAGAAATTAAGAGTGAGATATTTATATCACTAAAGTAACGTAATCGGATGCACTCAAATATTTCAAAAATATGCACTCAAATTCCTACTTCTTGGAATTTATTGAGAAAACACACTCCAAAACTAAGACTTTCATTTCTACGGGTAAATCTATTTTCATTATTCCTTTTATACCAATCTGCTATCACAACTACCATAGAGAAGTGCAGATTTGCTGGCAGAGGTGGCGAGTTTGACGAGGTTTCCCACCGGTGTTTCCCTTGGGTTCAGCCGGTCTTTGCCAAACGGCTTGTGGTGATCTTGAGGCAGGTGTTAAGCTGTGGTACGATTTCGGCCAATTCTATTTCTAGTGTTGTTGGTGTCTACTTTGCGAGTGTTGATGTTGTCTTGGTCAAGGCAGTGGCAGACCTAGGATTTACCTCACGTGGAGGCACATTATACTAATAATCTTAAGCAAAAATTAAAATTAAGTGCAAAGCCACAAACTATGACAAATTGAATTGTAAATTTCAACTATGGAAAATTGAATTGTTAATTGTACTACAGTTGGGCTGCTAGATTCTGTGGAGCGGCGGTGTGGGGCTGGGCTTGTGGTAGGGTAATAGTGCTAGAGGGGTCTTCTCTTTGGGCTGGGCTTGTGGTTTTGGGTTTTTTTTTTTTTTTTTTTTTGAGGTTGTTGTTTTGGGTTTGGCCCTTTTCGAGGCTTGACTTTCAGGTGTTGGGATTTTGGCCCATCTAATGTTTTGGGCTTAGCCCACGGGTGTTTGGGCTTCAACCTTTCAAGGGTTTTATTATATACAACTTTGGTTGAATTCCTCTCCCCATTCCCCCACCTTGTTGTATCATTTGTGGAGCTTTCTTTAATAAAATGTTACTTTTGCCAATAAAAAAAAAATTACGAAGTAGAGAATAAACAAACCAACAAGTAATCAAAACAAAAACACAAAGATTTATATGGTTTCGATCATGAAGTCAAAACTTTCAGGTACTCCACCAATGAAGAGCAAGAGAGGATTCAATATGAACGGCGGGAGATTATAAATGGCCAGCTCTATCTGTCCCTCTCGATGAAGTAAGTTACGAACGATTTATTTTGATATGAATCTCCAAAGCGGTAAAATCTGATTACAGTAAACTTAAAACGATTTCCCGTATCGTACCAAGTCAATGTACTAAATACAAGCAATAAATACTCACACCTTTAGCAATAACCTATAAGGCTTATAAATTTGACTAGAAAATCTGCAACGTCCAGGCACACCAATCCATTCTTCTTGCTGGAACGTCGATCGAGTGAGTAGAAAACTTGACAAATTAATCCAACATGAAGAACCTCTCCCCTATTAACTTAAAATTGGTGCTTGCTCTCATGTGGAAGACCAAACATTTTACCGCTGAACCACCAAAGGAGTTTGTATTATAAGTGCGCACAGAAAATATATATATATATATATATATATATATATATATTTATTTATCTAGGAAGGGGTGCCCTATTTTTAGCCCAAAATATGGAGGCCCGAGGCGGCGGCCTCTTGGGCCTTGCCCTTGGGCTGGCCTTGTGCTCGCACGCACACACACATATATATTCCGATCTTGGCAATGTTATTAGTATATATAACTTAGGTATTTTTTTTTTTTGATTACTCTGTATAATTAAGTATTCAAACCAACTCGTAAGTACATAAAAACATAGTCATGGTATTATAGTGATAATAGTATGAAACGCCCTTTTCTCTAAATCACTCGCATGATCAAAATCTTAGGTGGGCTAGGCGGCTAGCTTAATTATCATTTCCGGAATTCCAAACGTCCCCGCATGTGCATGCTACAGTATTCAAAATACACTTCAATATATGTGGTAGTGGTACAAGTTAATTGAAATTTATATTAATTCTTCTAAAAATTTTAATTATATTCAACCCAAAAGTTTCAAGCTATTGACATAGGAGTAACATTATACTAAGTAGTTACTCCATCTATCTTAATTTGTTGTGCTTATAACCTTTTTGAAATATCACAAAAAATTGTCTATATCTCATAATATATAATATTTTTTATGATTCCAAAATATTTGTGTAAAAGAATTAATTAAGATTTATCAAATAAGATTCCATATTAATTATATAAAATATTATACACTAAAAGATATAGACAATTTTTTGAGACATCTAAAAAGAAAACATGCACAATATTTTGGGACAGATTGAGTAATATTTATCACCCATTTGTAGAATTGTATTCCTTAGCTGTTCAAAAAGGAATTGTATTCCTTAGAATGCATGCATCCCGGCCTCTCACGTGCAGCCTGTTTCGAGGTCTATCATGTCTAGTAATGATAGTTATATTTGTTCATTTTAAAAAACGATTAATTGTAATGCAGACAGTACTTGTGGCGACAGTAGTGCTGATCATCATCATGAAGTAGAAGTAGTGACGAAAACGGTGCCCAAATTATGCTCTATTCGATCCCCTTTCGAAAGATACGTGCTTTTTCGGTGGGAATTGCGACTTTGTATGTAAGAGAGGAAAGGGAAGCGACGGCAAAGGATTTTGCCTAGGCGGCTTAGCTTGTATCCGCCAATATCCCTGCTGAGGAGATACTACTACTTTTACTGTACTGTATTAATAGTAATTAAGTACAGTACGTAATAAATCTAACCTCTATCGTCTTGCTTAATTAACCTTTTTACCTTTATGCAGTACTTCCATGCATATATGCATGCATGTTCTGGGTACCCATGACGCATAAATGGATCCATATATATCTATATATGCCCATCTAGCCAGTAGTAATAATTACTGTTGGAAGAACTCAATAAAGTGGGAAAAAAAACTTTTACTGTTGGCTAATACTACCAAATTATTTAATAGTAAAAGGTTTTTTTACTATTGGCTGGTACTTCCCGAGGAACGTCTCTCTTGCATTTTGTCGATCACCCTCTTCTTCACAGCTTGTTCAGAAGTACTACCATATGTTGCAGGCTCTGTATGTAGTAAATATTTATAAGTGACATCAATTTATTTATGATATGAGCCAGTAATTAAATGAGATAGAATAATTTCTAATTTTAGTTAGTAGGATCAAAAAATCGTACCAAAAGTCAAGCTCATTGGGCTATAAACTCCCCGTTAGGATGAGGTAACTATATATACCACAAAATTTTATGTAGTTATTTGGCTCATACTAGCTTTACCAAAATCGTTTGCAGATTCTACTTGGTGTACAAAGCATTTTCACCTAACAATTAACATATATTGCCAAAATTCTAAACGTGCTTTCTCAAAATTTTCCTGTAGATGCTAAACGTGCCATCATTAGGATGAGGTACCTACGCCACCGAATTTTATGTAGTTATTTGGCTCATACTAGTTTTACTAGAATTGTTTGCATATTCTACTTGGTATACGAAGCATTTTCAACTAAAGGTCTATACTTTCAGCACCTAACAATTAAAATATATTGCCAAAATTCTAAACGTACCTTCTCAAAATTTTCCTCTAGAACTTTAATTGCTCACGTTGGGCATGTGAAACCTGACTTGATTTGGGTCACAACTTCGCGGAGGTAACTTATACTCTTTTTTCATTCGAGACATGGCGGAACTTGTGAGAACCGTGGATGTACTCAACAAGACATACCAAAAGAAAAGCAAAAGTTCACCAAATAACGTCCCAACATCAAACAGATAGGCAGGTAGGTGGGAGGCTAATTTTTTTCCCCTTCAAGATGAAAAGGAGAAAGAGGCAGCGAGCTAAGATAACAAGCAACTGAGCAATGGAGAAATTTCCATCTATGGTTTTCCTAACCTAGAAACAGATAGTTAGGTGGGAGGCTTTTTTTTTCCCCTTCACGGTGAAGAAGTTAGTACAACTTTAACTTAAAATGGTCTAACTGCATATATAGCTTAAAACACTGCAGAAATTTTCTGATAACACCAAACGACGAATGTGTCACATTGAGTGGCCCCTAGTGACCTGTATGTGATATAGAGATGTCGTCTAGACTATATTGTTATTGCTTTGGATTTATTAGATGTATACTGGAGGATGTCATCAAGACCAACACTCAATCAACAACAATTTCACACAATTAAAATAAGATAAAGACAAGCGTGAGTAGGTGTTGGAAAAATACCCGATCACTTGCACAACGGAAGCGTAACGAAAAATAATCACACACAAAAGACACACAAGATTACAAGGTTCTCCAAATTAACTCGGGTACGTCCACGGAGAGAGAACAACTTCCACTAATATTGAATGAGTACAATGAGCTACAAGATACCCTACTCTAACTCTCAAGCTCTCGGTAGTTTTGTCACTCCCACACTCACCAATATTCTCACACAATTTTGCTCTTTCATACATGGCACACACACTGCTCCTGCACTTCTCACAAGTCCCTTTTATACACACATGACATTGGCAAACGAAAAAACTCTTCAACTGCCCAAGAAGAATCTAGAGCCCAATCCCACAATTGCTTTTTGAGACTATCCATGTACAGCCGGCTAACAAGAGAGATTTCTAGATTATCATTCACCAAACAACCAACTCATTTTGTTGCTAAACAACACCGAACCAACTAACCATAATTATTTCCATTTTCTTTTCAAACCCCTTACCACATGGGCAAAACTCAACAAACACCCCCTTTTGCTCATGTGAAACCACACCCCCTTGCTCGAGCGCCCCATACCCCCTCAGTGGGTGCCTAGTCGAAAATATCGGAGACCAATTTTGGTGCAAAAGAAACCCTCTTCCTTGCGCATGATTTTTCTTCACCTTGTTCCAAAATCAACAAATGAGGCACTTCATTCTCGATGCATGTTACTCTCCACACATAAGGACTTGCTTGTTTGCGCTTCACACGCCATACTTGTGTAAACCGATGCCCATAATTTTTTCTTCCTCGGTATCCACCATTTGCACGCCACACTTCAACTCGACCTTGAAGCTTGTATTTACTGCCCGCCATTTTTCCTTACAACATCACTTTGTCATTCTTGAAAACCTCAAGAACATCATCCCTTGTTGCAAAGCAACAACACTTTGAATGTAACATTCCCAAAGAAGTTAAATTTTTCCTTAGTCCCAGCACATGTCGAACTCCGATCAACCTCACAAATCTTCCATCGGCCATACGACAACGCACTGTTCCTATATGCCAACAACCTTATTCACCGTGTTGTTTGCCATCCTAACGGTACTTCCATCACAAGCCTCATACGAATAAAAATATTTTTTATCTGAACACATATGAAAAGAACAACCGGAATCCATAACCCAATCAAAATGCGCCATACCTTCAAAAGTCGTCATAAGCAAATCACCTTCATTTTTGGCAAAGCTCTCAACAACCGCCACTTTGGATTTTTCCTTTTCTTCATCTATCTTCGCTCTGAGTTTTGGGCAAAACTTCAATATATGTCCCTCTTCGTTACAAAAATAGCATTTCCTTTTGTCAACGCCCCGCGACTTGCCACCTTGCAAGGATGAGTGCCTCCTTGGCTTGGACCCATTTTGCCTTTCGGTCGTCCACCCTCTAGCTTGACTTCTGGAAGATGCAACCATGACACGCTCCTCGGATATCTTCTCGCTCTCCTTCCTCTGCATCGACTCATGAGATAGAAGTATAGCAATAACCTCATCAAGTCCGAGAGTGTCTTTCCCAAACAACAATGTAGTCTGGAGATGCTCAGACGATATCGGCAAGGAAACCAACAAAATGATTGCCTTATCTTCCTCCTCAATCTTTGCGCCAATGGCTTCCAACTCCGTTATTAGCCGACTGAACTCATCCAAGTGCTCATTAGTATTTCCTCCCTCGGACATACTTAACGCATACAATTGCGTCTTCCCGCATTCGGACACTGCGTTTCAATCTGAAGGTCATGCCTTGACCATCAGCCTTGTAGGGGGATGTCAACCAATCAATGCAAATCAGTTGATCAAGAAAAAAAGTCTTGATAATGTTAGCCATTTCGGTGATTATATTTTATCATTTGCAATATCTTTTGTAAAACTTATCACTTGTAACCGTATTTATATATAAATACCCAAGGACTAGAACAATCTAGGTAACAGAGTGCATTCATCAATTCTATCGTATTGTTCTTTTTACTGTTATAAACCCAAAAAACGGAATGTACATAGGGATTATAAGTTTGTGGATGAATGATCTGTTTTTCAAAAAAGAATGCATGGGATATATGGATTGCTTTTCGTAGAGATAACTAATTATTCATTCATACAAAAAAAGTTAATGAAAAACTAAACAAAAGATAAAGTACTTAATAATTGTGAAATGTATTTTCAAAATATCACTAATCTATTTTCAAAATATGTAAGGTTAACCCCATTTAAAAAGAAACATAACAAATTATTATTATTGTAATATTGTAGTTGAGTTAAAATTGTTATCGACGCATATACACAGTAAGAACAGATTAACCCACCAAAAAAAATATCGTATTTGCAGAAATTTAAAGTGCTCAAACTAATTTAGGCACTACAAAAGGTTACTAAACTTAGACAGAATTAAAACAAAGTATAAAATAAACAAATTTAGAAAGGTATAGAGATTTATTAAAGACATACAACAAAACATTAAATTATAAAAAAATTCAATAAAAGCGAATAATGTTAATGATTTAAAAAACAAGTTTAAAGAAACACTACGAAGGGACTAAAATTAGAGAGAAAGGTTTGAAGAAACAAATTTAGAGAGGTGAAAGAATGTACAAAAGGTTTATATATAAAAAAGGCAAAGGTTTGAACCAAAGTTGACAATACCTTACTGATCAGCATACCGTTGTCACTACTGGAATGGTACGTACCGGTACCGGATTGTATCCCGGTACCATTCCGGATTTACCGCAATTAATATTTTATATATATATATATATATATATATAATATCTGCCATGTTGCATAATTTTAAGTATAAACAGCAACAAAATGTAATAAAAAAAAAAAAAGAAAAAGAGAGAGAGAGAGAGAGAGAGAGCGAGAAGCTAATTTTGTACCGGCCAGAATACCGGAAAATGTTCGAAACAGACCGGTATCGTCCAGTACATCCGGTATTGGCCGGTATTTCAACCGGAACGGATCTTGAGTTTTTGTGTTTTGTTTAAGCATCGGTACGGTATGTACCAGCCGGTACTGGCCGGTACTAAACAGATTTCACAACTATGGTTTGAACTAGAAAGGAAGTTGGTGTGATGGATGGAGTGAATGCCTCCATACAGGAGGCCACGGTTCGAATTCGCGCGGAAGCAAATGAGCTGGAGAATCTTTTTTTAGTTTCAAGAGTTTTAGCGAGGAAAAAATTAGTCTAGCGAGGAAAAATATCCTTGCCTATTTTGTAAACATTGCATTTGTCTAGTGAGGAAAAACTATAGCGAGGAAAAAATTCCTCGCTAATTGTGTTAGAATAAGAGAGGAAAAAAAAATTTCCTCTCAAATTCTTTTTTCAACAAGATTTTTGTGAGGAAAACGGGCGAGGAAACTAAATCCTCGCTACAAGCCTTTCGTGTTGTAGTGGGTCTCGGTCTTTGATCACACTTTTATGGAACCATAAGACTACACGATCATCCCTCGACCCCCTTCTCTTGCTCTGTCTCACTACACGGTAGAAACCCTCATTGAATTCCTTCGCCTCTCTCTCTTGTTGTGCAGCAAAACCCTAGCACCATCGGCTAGCCATGGCTCAAAACATCTCTCTCCTGTAGTACCACCGCATGACGGGTACCATCGGGTAGCTATCACTATTGACAACTCCCAACCATCTTCTGAGCCATCAGGTATGTTTCATTCCCCATACTCCCTGCTCTCTCTTTGCGTGTGTAACGACCCTAATTTTTGGTCATTAAAAATTTCGTTAAATATTTGAATTTTATTTTAATTGCCTTAATTTCCTTGTGGTTGGTCATAATTACGTTTTTGCCCTTCAAATTTGATTTCTCTGCGCTTTAGCCCTTGAACTTTCGTTTCTTACACTTTAGCCCACTTGGTAAGCCTAGTTAGTTTCTAACCGACTTGTTGGAGAAACTAAACTAGGAAAATCATTTGGTTACTTTTCCTTAACCGCAAATGGACCGTTTTGCCCCTCGTGAACCTTTTGAAACTTTTTTTAACCCTAGACAAAGAAATTGATTATTCTTTTTCTTTTAAAAATTTTGGTTTTATTCTTTGTCTATTGGACAATAAATATTAGGGGAATTATTATCCATTGGATAAAAGAACCCCAATTGTTTATAATAAAAGTATACTTGGCTAAGTACTTTTATCTTTTAAAAAATGGACATTTTTGATTAGTTTACTATATAATTACCCTAGCAACTATTGTCCATCGGATAATAGAAGTTAGGGATTTTATTACCCATTGGGTAAAAGCTTAGTCTTTCAAAGTACCATGGGGTTTTATTAAAATAAACTTTTCTTTTAAACCATGTGAAAGTATTGCATTATTTTAAAAGGTAGGGTACTTAGTACCATGATTCTTAAGTACCCTTGTTTATTTTTCTATTGAGATTTTGATCTTCCTTAGTACATGTGTATCCAAGTATATATTATTCTAGTACTTGGTGGATTATTTAAATACCTAAAGTACCATGTGCTTATTAGTTGGTTTAAAAAGTTAAACCTTAGTCTTTAAGTCTTCTTTGATCTCTTGGTACAAAAGTACCCTTTGTTTATTGTTTCATTGTCCTTTGTAATATATATATTAGTACTTGAGAGAGAGAGAGAGAGAGAGCCGAATGGGAGAGAGAGAGGAGAGAGATTCGGCTAGGGAGAGAGGGAGGGAGAGAGAGAGGAAAAGAAGAGGAAGGAAGGAAAGAAGGAGGAAGATTGGGTTGTACTTGCTTGATCTTTCTTTGTACTTCAAAATCCTTGGTGAGATTCTTCCTAGCCAAAACTTAAACCTCCATTGTCCTCCCTTGTACCATTATCTATGGTTTCACACTAGAATCTTGTACAATTAATCTTGTTCACACCTCCTTGCCCACCAAGTCTCCCAAGAAGGACAATCTAGCCATGCAAGCCTAAGATTAGGCCTTGATCTTTCTTGTTGGCATGCCATGTGTCAACATGAGGCTTAGAGAGAGAGAGAGGGGGGCCGGCCTTGAGAAGAGGAGAGAGAGCCAACCTTTGCCTATAAATAGAAGGTCATTCCAAGCATTTCAACTCACCCCTCAAGCATTTGCTCTTCCTTCTCTCTAGAAAACCATTTCTGAATTTCTGGGCAGCCTACTGTCCCTTCGGAAATCCCCAGTTTTCTCCTGCTTAGAGTAGTTTTTAGGATCAACTTCCTTCTGGAAAGTTGTAGAGAACTTCGAAACCTTGAAGTTAAATTCAAGAACCACCCTAATTGGTTAAGAAATGACAAAGATATCGTCATCCGAAGTTCAGTGAAAATTCTGGATTTTCATTTCCTGACAGCTTACTGTCACTTCCTTTGTCCCCATTTTTCTCCTACCTAAAGTCATTTCTAGGATCAACTTCCTTCACGAAAGTTGTAGAGAATTTCTTGATCCTCAATTTGGACCCAAGAAAAAGTATATTCGGCCAAAGATTGACCGATTTACTGCCGTCCGAAGTTCGGGCCAGATTCGTGAGTTTCACCACTCGTGGATTTTCCAACTTGCTTATTCGGCCCCGACTAGTTTCGGATTGAGGTAGATTAATCTCGACTCATTCTCTCAAGTATAACGTATGTGGTTTTAATCTCTAAAGAAAGAACGGCTTTTCGAAAGTTAAAACTTTACTAATTGAATCGAAGTATTTGAAGTTTGATCTTTAAGATGAATATGAGCATGCATATATGAATTGCTTGCATTGCTTGTGGTATAGAATAGAGTTGGATGATCTTGTTGAATGATTTGTTGATACGTATGTGTTAAGTCCTACCGCGGAGTCTTTGCTTGTAACGAGACACGGAAATCGATGAAGTAGAAACATGGCACCTAGGGTGTGTTTGACAAAGAACGATGAGTTTTCCGAGGAAAAAGATATTTTAGAAACTATATAATGACCATTTCGAGTTCATTATGTGTGTGTGTGTGTGTTCCAATGGAAATCCGGAATAGCGGAACCATTGTGAGGTTGTGTGTGTGCGTTCCCATGGGATCCCGGACCGGCGGAACCATGGTGAGGTATAGCTTGGTTATCCGCGGAGAGGAGCCAATGCAATGTGTGCCAATGGGAACCCGGCGCGGCGGAACCATTGTGAGGATACTCGGGAACCCGGCGAGGCGGAACCGAGGTTGGGTGTGTGTGTGCTTGGTTATCCGCGGTACGGAGCCAATGCAAAAGATTTTGAAAGGCTTGGTTATCCGCGGTACGGAGCCAATGTCAAAAGATTTTGAAAGGATGGGTGTGTAGCTTGGTTATCCGCGGTACGGAGCCAATGCAAAGGATTTCGAAAGATTGTTTTGTAAGTGAAAATAATTGACACGGTCTACGACGAGTTGCGTAGGAGAAACGCGATAAAACTTGGACACCAACGTTAGATAGTGGATGTGGATGTGTTATCGTCATTTGATTTCTATGATCCTTTGTTTGTAAGTTAAGGGTTAGTGGGTAGGGTTACTCTATTGAGCTTTCGTAGCTCACGGTGTTACCTTTTGGTGACCCTGGCATATTATATGGGTGGCGACGCCGATATAATGTGTCAGATCTCATAGACGAACAGGGCGAGATCTTCACCTTGGAGGCGTTCGGAGCCGAGGAGCTGGCTAGGCTGGAGAAGCAAGAGGAGCTGTAGTTAGGAAACCCTAGTTTCCCTCCATTTTGTAATATTGAACTCTTGTGGGAGTTTTGTTGTAATAAGGAGCCAGACTCCAGTTGATTTTATAATAAAATATTTATTTAACGTACCCAAAATTCGGGGCGTTACAGCGTGTATGTATAGATGTACATATGTGCGTGACTTTGTATGCCCTAATCTGTTATCCCTAAATTCAAAGTTGTAAACACTAATTTTTTTCATACCCTATACAGCATTTGCAATCTGCTGTGTTGTTTTTGGAATGGGATCTGCACTCAATACAGCATTTGCAATCTGCTGTGTTGTTTTTGGAATGGGATCTGCACTCACCCGAGGTATACTATAAGCTGTTTTTGGAATGGGATCTGCACTCACCCAAGGTATACTATAAGCGTAGTTTCAGAAGGGGGCCGAGTAATGCATTCAACATTTTGTACGAGTCCAATTCTGACCTTGAATGGTCAGGGAAAAAAATTTCGCCCTCCAAGTGTTTGTTTATATTACTCAATCAAATGCCATTCAATAACTCTCTGCTTGTTACTAGGAAAACATGGTAAATGTGGCAAATGGAGTGGTATGGAACTCTAACTTGTGTTGGGTAGTTTTACCCTTATGCTGATCTGTATGGAACACAAACTTTGGTTTGTTAAGTTTTCTTTCACATTGTCATTTTAGTTGCTAGTAAACTAGGAGAAAAGTGAACAAATTGTTTGCAAGGGCCTTAAGTAAATTGGAGATCATAAACATCGTCAATTGCGTTTCTTTTCAAGTTTCGGGTTCCTTTAATGGATTGAGTTTTCTGTGTTTGTATTCTTTGTATGGGGGTTGATGTTAATGTGTTCAGATATGCTAAATTAATAGGACTTCAAAGTATTTAGACAGCTGTGTAAGAGGAACCACAACAGTCAGGCCCAACCTCCTGTTGGGTTCTCTCTTTATCCAATTAGGTGCATTTGCACTTTATTTGAAGAAGAATATGTTTGTGCTTGAACATAATATACATGTCCTCTAAATAAGTATTTTTAACTTAAATAAGAAAATAATACTGATTAACTATGGAATAAAATCATCCTAATTACAATCAAATCACAATTTCAAGATCACGATTTGATCGCGATATTATTTTGTATGTGCATTTATTCTAACATCCCCCTTCAAACTAAAGTTGCTAACTCAAGTAGGTCTACCAACTTGAGTTTGAAAAAATCAAGAGAAATTAGGAACATCCAAGCAAAAAGAAACCAGCTAGGAGCCAGCAAGCCATGCCACGCCAAGCCAAACTCAAGTAGGTCTACCAACTTGAGTTTGAAAGAAAAGAAATGAAGAAGCCATGAATCGAAAAGCCACAAGTGCTGGTTGTGAAGCGGCGCACTGGTGATGAAGAGAAGTTCTGGTGGGTGAAAGCAACCGGAAAGCGTGGAGGAGATTGACAAAGTAACTAAGTGCCCGGCGGACGGCAGAGAGGCTTAGGCCGCCCGTCAGGAGCAAATATCCACAGTGCCTAGATCTTATAGCTTTGATACCATATTAAATATGAAAGAAGTTTATTGAATTTGATTATCGAAACCATATAATGACGCCTCTATTTATACAAGAGGAGAGAGCCTAACTGTGGAAAGAAAATCATACTGATTAACTATGAAATAAAATCATCCTTGTTACAATCAAATCACAATCTCAAGATCACGATTTGATCGTGATATTATTTTGTATGTGTATTCATTCTAACAGTCAGAATTGTGGCTCATATGTTAAGTATGGAGAGATACTTAAAGAGTTCTAGAAAGAAAGCCAGATGCCGAAGCATAGCAGAGCGGAGCGGAGGGGAGCGGAGCGACAGGGGTATTTTTGGGATATAGATATTGGTGTCTTCCCTTTTTTTTTTTCATTCAAGTTTCAACCTCTTTTTTTTTTAACATGGGGAAGAACACCGCAACTCAAGTACAACATTCTTAAATACACTTACTCTATTCTCTTCAAAAATTAACCTTCACATGATTAATTTGCCATTCTCAAGACACAATATGGTTGGTGAAGTTTAACAAGAAAAAGGCTCATGCAAGAGGCTCAATGTGGCTCGCAAGGATAAGTATTTGAGAAAAATAAACGAACAGGCTCAATTAGCAAAGATGGCCTATTATCCTCTCATAGGAGCAATACAACCAAGTAACGGTCCAATCCCAAAGAATAAAATAACAGGCATATATTAAGGCTCAACACTTGACGACAAAAGATAATGAGATCAACAACGATTAAGCCTTCTTTTTTTTTTTTACGACAAACGAAGAATTTATGTGACACCACTCTAAAGAAAGGTAAGACACTATATCTCACATGGGTAGAAGTCTCTACTAATCTAGCCATTGAAAGCACTCAAGTCACAACTCACAAGCAGTCAAGATCCAAGAAACGTGCAATGCAAAGATGCTAAGAGTGTATGTCAGAATAAATTCCTATCGCCAAGCTAGCAAAAAAAACTACCATGCAACATAAATATTCAAGGAATGCCCACAAATTCTCAGCACTAACAACCAAAAAATAAACATTGCGAACTCCAAGTCTCAAGTAGAAAGGATCCAACAAGTATTTTTTTTTTAATTTTTAATTTTTTTTTTCATTTTGAGGATTTTTAGAACTCTAACAAAAAACAAAGTGATTCATCCCCCAACTTAAAACGACACTGTCCTCAGTGACGGCTTAAACATAAAAAAAAATAAAAGACAAGCCGAAGAAAGAGAGGAGAGATATCACCTCACGTAGAAGCAACAAAAGGTATGGTAAAAGAAAAGGTGAGAGACATCCCCCAACTTGAACTGTTGAACCTGCAATTTGTTAGTCCCACAACACAAAAGAAAAGACACTAGAACTGCCCGACTCATATTATCCGGGCTCCCATAGATAAAAATAAAAGAAAAATAAATACTCCACCAAATCTTCACGCGATCAATGTGTCATACTTTTCTCTCCATCCCTCGCCGGTGAGGCAAGGAACGGATGGCTATACAAGACCATTATGCTAAATTTTTTTTCTTGTTTTTTTTTTATTTAATTTTATTGCTTAACAAGAAATAAAAAAAACAAGTGTGCATAAATTGTGCTAAAACCCAAGTCAATGATGGGTACCCCTATTGCTAGGAGCCAGGTCCACTTCTCAGTGAAGAGAGTGGTACGCAAAAGCTAACCGTCGAAATTTAAGATAATGGGGCGCCCAACGGCTCAAGAACTGGGTCCCAAGCAGTGCCACACACATCCTCTATTGCTAGTATCTCCATCAAACTCTCTAATTCTAGAGAATCTAAGAATGACGCCTCCTTGGCTATCTTCAGAAGATCCTTATACAAAATATTATCGACATGCTCCTGCATCAGCGTGTCGATCAAACTGACCTCTTCATCCTTGACTCGGCTATCTGCATTAAACACTTTCACCTCCATTTTCAAGTCCCCAAACGACAATTGGACTTGTCTAGTTTTGCAATCCATGACAGCACTAGAGGTGGCTAGAAAAGGACGGCCAAGAATGATAGCAGTCTTCTCAAAGACCTCCAGTATGGGGCAAGTATCTAGGACGATGAAATCAACTAGAAACAGGAACTCGCCCACTTGAATTTGGACGTCCTCCACCACTCCCTTAGGAATTCTCACACTCCGGTCACCCAACTGTAGCGTGACCGGTGTGGCTTTCAAATCACCTAGGCCCAGCTTCAAGTATACCGAATAGGAGAGCAAGTTGACACTTGCTCCTAAATCCAGCAAAGCCTTATCAAATTTTTGGCCTACGATAGCAATAGAGATGGTGGGACAACCAGGATCCTTGCACTTGGTGGGGATCTCATCCTAGAGAATGGAGCTCACTTGCTTCGTCAGAAGCACTGTGTCCTGACTCTTAGTTTTCTGCTTTGACGTGCACAGGTCCTTCAAGACCTTCGCAAACTGAGGAATTGCATCAATGGCTTCCATTAAAGAGATAGGAAACTGAACTTTCTTGAATAATTCAAGCATTGAAAATTCACATTGAACTTAGGTTTCGCCACCAAGCGATTTGGATATGGAGCAACGGGTGGCGTTGGAGTCGTGGGGGCCGTAGTTTCAGGCTCCACCACTTCAGGAGGCTCCGCCTCTTTCTCTACCTCAGGAACACTTTCCAAGTCTGGAACGACTACTGGAATAGCTACCGGCACCGAGGGTGGCACCGATTTTTGCTTTGGAGGTAAGTCTTTGTCGATCACCTTCCCATTTCTGAGAGTGGTGATCGCCTTAGCCTCTTTCAAACTAAGATTCGGATTACTTGGGCCAGAAGAATCGCCCACATAATGAGTACCAGTGGCATTGACTAAAGGTTGAGAAGCAAACTTTCCCTTCTCCTGTTGGACTTGTCCAACTGCCACTGTCAACTGGGTCATAATAGTACCAATTGCCCACTTGGTTTGCTCAATAAAGTTAATTTGAGACTGCATGAGAGCTTTCATCATCTCATCAGTCTGCTTATCCCGCAGGGGATGGTTAATGCCAGGGGGTGGTCCAAAAGATGAAGGACCAAACCCCTGCTGCTGAGGCGGGTAACGAAATTGGGTCATTTGGCCTTGAGGAGGTCAAAACTGCTAGACTGACTGATGAGGTGGTGCCTGGGTATGCACTGGGGCTTTTTGATCCCTCCAACCCAGAAGTGGATTTTGGGCCCACCTAGAATTGTAGGTGTTTGAATATGGATCCCAATGCTGGTTAAGCGCATTCAACTCAGCTTGATTACTATGGTATGCATCTTTAACAATTGGGAAAGCGGGGCAAGCAGTAACTAGATGCCCCAGACACTCACACAATGCACACACCTCTTCGACTCTCACCTCATTCACCTGGTGGACTTGCTTAAACTTCAAGTCCTCTAACTGTGTAGCCATTTTGTCCAGCTGAGACTGGACATTGTGCTCTCGCACACTTGAGGGAAAAATGCCGGACCCACTGGGTCCCTGCGCAGCCATGGCTCTATCACCAAGGTCGGAAGGTTCCCAACTCCGGTGTTTTTCGGCCAACTCATCTAAAAAGTCCCACGCATCGTCCGGGGTTTTGTCTAGGAAGTCCTCCTCCTTACAGAGGTACTCAAGTTGTTGGGTCGTTGTAACATTCAGACCCAAGCAGAAAAAAGACACCAATTGGGGTTTGACAAACCCGAGGTGTGGTAAGGATAAAAGCAAGTTCTTAAACCTCTCCCAGCACCTTAAAAACGACTCGCACTCTTTCTGCTTATACAATTGGATTTGGCGAGTCAGGTACTTCGATTTACTTTCCGAGAAATATTTTTTGTAAAATAAATCTCGGACAGCAGCCCACGTTCTGAGAGACTGTGCTCACTTCCGTCCTCAATGAATCCCCAAAGAAACCATAGGCTGCGCCTAGTGCCGCTCCGCCCCAGTCAAAGCGCGAGGCCGTCCTCAAGTCCCTCAACGCAGGCAGGTAAGACAAGTAGACCTTGCTACGCCTATTTGGATACAGGGTAGCGCCAAAGAGGTACAACAGGTACGCCCGGGCCATCTGCTCTGCCTCCTGATCGGTCGTCACCTCCTTCTTAATATATTGGACAAACTGCCCGTATCTCGCCATCCCCTCCTCAATCTTGGGTACCTCCCCCAAAAACCACTCCAAGGCTGCCTCATCCTCCAAAATGCCCGAGTCAAATGGGATAGGCTCGCCCTCAACCCTCAGGCCCGTGATCGCCGCAAAATCGGTGGGCGTCACCGTCATCTCCCCGACCGGCAAGTGGAAGGTATTCGTGGTATCCCTCCACCTCTCTGCTAGTGCAACTAGGACAGCATGATCATTCCTCGCTGGGGTGAGAGTCTGAATGAACTCTCCAAAACCTGCCTCGTCCACTAACTGCCTCACTCTCTCAGGCAAGCTCTGGTACAATGCCAAAGAACTACATGAGCCCCCAAAGCCACGAATGTCTCTCTGCCGTGCCCTCTCCTGCATCAGGCACAAAAACAAACAACAAGGGATATATCAGCATGCAAAGTTTTCATTTTCAAGTTCTAGGTAATCAATACAGCCTGGCAACAGATGGTTGGTTTAAGTTATTATGTCTCTCGCATGACATTTAACGTGGAGCTACGAACTTACTATTCTAGCCTACTTCAAAAAATTACTTCACATGCTTCAGTATGCAAATACGGTAATTACAAAAAAAAAAAGGGGGGGGGGGGTGGGGGATTTTTGGAAGTTTACCTCAGACCAGCTACTCGAGATATGAGTGTCAGGGTCTTTCAAAACGAGCTCGGAGTCATACTCCATCTGTCATGGCCGGTATGCTGTAAAACCCGACGGCACAAACAAGTGAGGAACAGGCAGTCTATACCCCTCTGCTGAAAACGGAGCCCGAGCCAAATTCTCCGCCTCTGACACCGCTGTCACCCTAGGACCATGCACCCTAGCACCGACCCTCTCCTCGGTCTCTGCATCCCTCAGTATCTCCTCCTCAGCAGCTCGCTCCCTCTCGGCCCTCGCCGCGGCCTCTAAAGTGGCTATCTCCCGCTCTCGTTCCTCTTGAGCCTCCAGAACAGCAGCCCCTATCATGGGATCCTCCTCGAGGAGTCGGGCTAGTCTCTCCTCACTCAGAAACTCCGCGAGATCTTGTCTTGTGATCGGTCTATGGCCTGACGACGTCGCTGCCGGGCGAAACAGTACCTCCTCCTCCGGAACCTTTGTGGCACCCTCCTCCTCGGTCACCACGTCTTTGCCTTTTGCCGGATCCCTTGGCGGAACCTCACTCGGTTCGGCATCATCACCATCAACACCTCCACTGCCAGTGCCGCCAGAACTACCACCAACTACAACAGAACTGCTCACGGCCATGCTTGGGTGCAGTTGCTCGACAACAGGAGCCACTGCCCTGATTCCCTCCATCGCGTGACGATCTGACTTCGTCGCGCGATGCTCGTCGTCATCTCCGACTGCCTGCATGCGACTCTGATCGCCATCGCCGCCCCCTCCGGCCACTACACCAACATCCACGGCCGCCTCTGTCGCCGTTTGATCTGTCGACTCGACCTCCATGGGCCCCCCCTCGTCCTCTAGACGATCAACAATGTCTCCTCCACCGCCCCCATTGCCGTGGTCTGCCATGGGTGAGTGTATGCGTGTGGGTTTTTTGATTTTGGCAAGGAATCAAGAGTCTTGATGGATTTTTGAGAGAGTTTGGGAGTGAAAGGGGTTTCCAAGATTTTGAAACCGCTGGGAATTGCTTCTGTAGCGTCCCCGGGAAGTTTAAAGCTGTCAAATGGGTATGGGCCGGGTCTGGGCTCATTTCAGATCCAAGCCCTAACTGGAAACCCTCGCGCGACGGTCTGGCTTCCTCGCGCGATGGTCCAACTGGGCCGTTGACCTCATTCAATCTTTGGCTCGGCCCAATCTTATGTGTCGTCTTAATAATGGCCCAGAAGTCTTACTTGGGCCTCGCAATTGATTTTGGGATCTCTACTAGATGTCCTTGATCAAAGGCGCCTTATATCCCCAGCAGTGGTCTGCCCCACGCATCC
Source organism: Rhododendron mucronatum var. ripense (assembly GCA_019656295.1). Taxonomy (NCBI): domain Eukaryota; kingdom Viridiplantae; phylum Streptophyta; class Magnoliopsida; order Ericales; family Ericaceae; genus Rhododendron; species Rhododendron mucronatum. Next base: position 30,594 of record BPLT01000289.1, read on the forward strand.
AATTTCCAAATCAGCGACGATCTAACCGTCCAATTTCAAATCAGCGATGATCCATCCGTCCAAATTTCCAAAATCAGTGACGATCCAACCGTCCAATTTTCAAATCAGCGACGATCCAACCGTCCAATTTTCAAATCAGTGACGATCCAACCGTCCAATTTCTAAATCAGCGACGATCCAACAGTCCAATTTTCAAATCAGCGACGATCCAACCGTTCAATTTTCAAATCAGCGACGATCCATCCGTCCAAATTTTCAAAATCAGCGACGATCCAACCGTCCAATTTTCAAATCAATGACGATCCAACCGTCCAATTTCCAAATCAGCGACGGTCCAACCGTCCAATTTTTAAATCAGCGACGATCCATCCGTCCAAATTTCCAAAATCAGCGACGATCCAACCGTCCAATTTTCAAATCAACGACGATCCAACCGTCCAATTTCCAAATCAGCGACGATCCAACCGTCCAATTTTCAAATCGTCCAATTTTCAAATCAGCGACGATCGAACCGTCCAATTTTCAAATCAGCGACGATCCAACCGTCCAATTGTCAAATCAGCGACGATCCAATCGTCCAATTTCCAAATCAGCGACGATCCATCTGTCCAAATTTCCAAAATCAGCGACGATCCAACCGTCCAATTTTCAAATCAGCGACAATCCAACCGTTCAATTTTCAAATCAGCGACGATCTAACTGTCCAATTTCCAAATCAGCGACGATCTAACCGTCCAATTTCAAATCAGCGACAGTCCAACCGTCCAATTTCAAGATCGGCGACGATCTAACCGTCCAACTCTTAGATGCACGGTATTTGTATATACTAGCTTGCATTTTCCTTTTTGATCAGCTTTTGGGAGAATTAGATGGGTGTCTAGAAATCTTTGATGTTACCTGTACTAGCCAATGGTGCTCCGCGTGCCGTCAAAGAGGGACTACTGTAGACACCCCAATCCGATTTCCCAATCATTTTATTTCTTTTTAGTTTCTTGTTCCCCCGATGATGAATCAGGTCGAAAACATTCTTGAGAGATTGAAATGGCTTGAGTTTGGTGTGTATGGAACCCATCCTTAACCCTAAAACCTTTAAACCCAAACCTTGACTGAGGGTTTGACCATCGCGCGACCCACTGAGTCCCTCACGCGATGTTCTACTTGCCAGGTGGTGGTCAAAGTCAAACTTTGACCGATTGACCGTCGCGGGAAAGCTAGAACCCTCGCGCGATGGTCCCACTCCATCGCGCGATGGTCAACACCTGTCATATCCAGTAGTTTCCAGCTGGATTTTGTGATGATCAGGGGTCTACAGGCCTGTGCAACCTCGTTGTGTCGACTGAACAGCGTTTTGCAGGGCCACTCTTGCACCACTTCTCCCTCACTCTCCCATCAACCTTCATACCCTACTTCTCCACCAAGTAAGTGCTGCTAGCCTTGTTGGCTGGCTGCATTTCCTTGCATCACCCCCAACAAACCCTCCTTCTATAAAAAGCCCCCATGGTCTTTATTCCAAAGGGTTACCAAAAAAATTCTCAAGAGGAAAATAAGAACACCAGTTCTAATACTCTTTTTCTCCCAAAATCACTCCCATACACTCATTTGTCAAGCCACATCACCTCATTCAAGCCATACTCAAGACACTCAATTAAAGGTATAACCCTTTTTGGTTTACTGTTTTGATCCCTGAGGAGGGCTGACAGGGCCAAGACTAGTAATTAATACCAGTCCTTGTCCTAAAGCCAGCAAATTTACAAGTTACTGCGGACAGGCAAACCCACGCGCGAGTAACCCACACCATCGCGCGACGGTTCTCGTGGGGATGGGATCCTGATCCATGTACATTTATATGATTTTGTACTTTTCTGTCTAATAATACTTAGATTATTCCACTGTTATGCATGTTAAAATCAGTAGGTTAGCTTACTTTATCTATTCGTTTACTTTGGAATGCCCCTGGATTGCTTCTGAATATGTCTCAGAGATCAGACACCCAAAGCTATTCCTGGAAGTCCAGTCAAAACAATTGCGCGATGATGCGACTTCCTCGCGCGATGGTTTGGCCATCTCCAGTAATTGCCCTTGCGTGGGCAGGTAGGCTTTTGGCCTCTATTTTGACACCCTCACTGTTTAAGGGTTGTATTTTGTTCCATTTAATCCTGATTGTAATAATGATTTACTTTCAGTACATATAAACTGCTTGGTTTGACCCTGGGTGTGCACTGGTCCTTCCAGAGCCCAGAAGGAGATAAAATTTAACCTGTTGGTGGGATGTTAACACTCGCGCGATGGTTTGATTTGCATGCAGGGACCTCCGTGCATGCAAGTTGGCTATTGTTTGCGATAGACTCAAAGCCAAGGCACTGTTTCGGCGTCCTGAAATCAGTGTTAAAAGTTATCTCATTTATTTAATATTATTTCATTCATCCACGCTAATGTCTGTCACATCCTGCAAATCATTACAGTTTTAATACCTAATTAACTGTTCCCCCGCCCTAATTGGCTAAAAACTTATTAATTGAATGGAATCACAAAAACAAACATTTTTCGCAAATGCCTAAGTAGAAACCGATCTCTGGATTGGGGGAGAGGGGTGCCATAAAACCCTTCCCCTCATGTAACCTGGCTCCCGAACCCAGATATGGTTATGACGGACTGGTTCCTAACTTTTTCAAATCAAACAAGCGTGGCAAGTGCTTCGAAATACGGTTCCTTGGGTGTCGGACCTTCAAACCCAAGCGGCGACTCTGTATTTTTCGCGAGCGCTTGTCGTCCAGCTTAAAAGTGCTCTCGCGAACCAGCAACATTTCTCCCTTCTCAAAGATTGGGGGGGGGGGGGGGGGGGGGAACGAAATCCCTTCGCCGAGGAGAGAGGAAGATCGGGCATCCGCATGCCCACACACGAGCAAACTTAGGAATTTGTCCAGGTATGAATAAACTTGAAGTACATACGTGACAATACAAGCTTAGCCAAGTACAAAGACACTCGGGCTTTTGTCTGAATATGAGAAACTTTGCAACGCATGAGCAACTTTATCTTAAGCATGAAACACTTAAGTGTAATCTACGTATGATAAGCATCTGTTTAAAGCACGATATGCTTAAGCAAGCCAAAGGGCCATGAAGGGCTACTAACAAGATTAAAGGCCACGAATGGTCACGTAATCAAAACCAAGTGTTATGCCATGAAGGGCCAAATACCTGTGTTAATCAAATTTGTAAATGTACTTATGGCACGCAGGGCTTGAACTACAACCATGCAGGGCCTGCAAACTATTTCAAGAAAGGAACATTGTTTTAAGGTTATTGACACATACTTACTCATCTGCAGTTAGGTACTGGACAGAAGGAGGAGTAACTTGAGCAAATGTATCCACCACAGCTGTGCTATCATTAATAAGACCACCACTGGCTTCCTTTTGGCTAGGGTTGGTCACCTCAGTGGTCACTTCGTTGGACACCTCATTCGGATCTTGTTCGATATGAGCAGAGGGCTGTTCGGGGATTTCAGCATTGAGTTCTCTGTCCAAGCTATCTGCCTCCTTCGTAGGTTATTCAGGAACAATTTGTGAGCTTGGAAGATCGTTCTCAATCCACAACGGGGATGTGTCTGCAACTCCAACCTTGGTCAAAGTAGCAGCCCAGACAGTTGCCCATATTTCATCTAGGATTCCAGGCATCTGGGTCTTGTAGCTCTCATTAGCCACGTTGATCCCTTCACTGTATCCCTATTGATATGCTACTTTGGCTTCATTTTTGCTAGACTCGAGCTCTGTAAGAGTCTGGTTCAAACTGTCCTCGGCTCCGTCCAGTTTTACCTTTAGTTCATCCACTACAGCACATGCTTGATCCCTCTCCCTCTCAAGCCTGATGATTGAGCGTTGCAATTTGGCATTCTCACCAGCAAGCTTAGCACGTTGAGGCTCGGACTGGCATAGTTTCTGGGCCATAACTACCATTTTTTGCATTGCCTGGTACAACCAAGGGATCATTAATACCAATACGAGGAAAACATGATTTTATGACAAGAAGGAATATACCTTGGCCCTGTGAACCATGAACGAACCGAGAAGGTTGTCGGGAAAGCTTTCAACCTCTCTTTGCATGTCCCCAGGCAGCATGAAAGCTTGGGAGAGGGCTAATACAGTACCCTTGCATTCCACGCTATCTTTGATGCTCACTGGGCGGTTTCCATGAGTAAGCTTAGGAGTCCAGACAAGGGATGGTGCACTCTGTTGGGGAAACTCTCACCCACAGTTGTTTCCAAGTGTTGACGTTTATCACGATGACTAGCTTGAATCTCTTCTGGGGAAAAACCTGGCGAAACATCAGATTGACCCGTGGCATGACGACCGTGGGATGTACTGAGACTTTGGGAACCTTCGCGTCCTTGAGGAGCACCTCGGCCACAAGTAGCACCGTGGCCCCTACCACGCCTGGCAGGTTCAAAAGACTGCTAAGGTTGATCGGCTGGTTTGGCTGTTCCATGTCTTGTCTTGGTGGTGGAGATGGAGTGTAACCACTGTAAGTAGAGGTGGAGGCTTACTCGGCTAAATGAATGGGTTCGTCAGGGATTGGAGGAGTATGAGATCTGCTTCTATCTCCTTGTTCGGGGTTTGAAGAGGAAGGTCCGAGAAGTGCAGGATTATCTGTCACGCCCCAAATCCGGGAGCATGACCGGCCGTATACCATGAAGCAATCATGGGACAAGAAGCCTAATTAAAAATATTTTTAACAACTGAAAACAATAAAGAAAATCTGGATATTTTATTACAATAAAATGCGTGACACCAAACCAATATTTTTCTTAAGCAAACGACACAATATCCGATATTTTCCAATCTCCAAATTCCACAACGAACTGCCCATTAATAAAAGTGCGGAAGCTTTTTGACAATAGAAAAGAAATAAAAATACAGACGTCCTAGAGGTCCGAACAGAAGCTCCCAACAAAAGCCATAGAGTCCACTATAACGCTCGATGCACTAACCTGAAAAAAAAGTGGAATAAATCCGTCAGCTGACGGGCTCAGCGAGTAGTTAAGCATGCTAAGGGTGATAATATAAAATGGCATACTTTTGAACGAACGATAATGAGGGTTCCAAGAAGTGGTTTCAAATTAATAAGGGAGATAGATGGTTCCACGAATACTAACTGCAAATCAAATACTGAACAAAATGATCAAAAGCTCAACAAAGAGTATCCACCAGTTGAATAACAGATTAATGAATAATATGAACAATCATCGAATCACCAAAATAATTATACCAAACAATGAGTCCAATAATGTCCAAAAGATGAACAACAATAAACAGGAGTCTAAACCAAAGTGGGAACCATATATATCTTCTAATTACCAAATACCAAATGCCAAATATTTTCTCAGGGCTTCGCCCGTTGGATCCAACACCGTACTTATAGAGTCACCATAGGATGGAGCCTGGGACCTTTTCCCTAAACCGATCCGGAATAGACTCACAGGGTATTTCACAAGTCTTTTCCCTATCCGTTGAGCACTAGAGTCACAGGGTATTTCACAAGTCTTTTCCCTAGCGCCCAAATTCACCATGATATTTCACGGGTCTTTTCCTTGGACTTTAATAAATATAAACATAGTCCATGGTTCCAAACACAAATAGAACAACGGTGAGCCGGAAGCACCTGCACCAGAATTATTCCCTATGCCATTGCAGAGTCAAAATAATATTATGGAGTCAACGAATCGACGACAATAAAAGTAAGGGCAATCGATCAATCACAAATATTCTCAATTAACCTTGTATGCCAAAGTGTACGTCAATGGTCAATAATTATGAGAGCAATGAATAAGATTGATTATCATCGAATCACAACAAATAACGAGTTGTCACGAATAGATTGGCTCAAGAGGATTCCAAGAAAGGGATCACATGCTTAACCACTCACCTCGATCGGAAAGTTAGATCACAAAAGTGAAATGCTTGAATACTCTTCTAGTCTGAAAAACAAAAGTGCACATATACGAAAATCAATGAAATGTAGAACTACTAGATTAGTCATCATTTAATTACCACTACATGTACAATAACTATAGCTATATGCATACGTGCTGGTTACTAATATAATATACATACATGCACCTAGCCATGAACAGAACCTATCACGCCACCACAACTAACCATTATACCCACGGCACGCACAGCCAACACATGTACACATGCTATATATAATAGTAGATTTTGTATTGAGAGCATAAATTACGAAGAAGGAAGTAAAAAGACAAGGAAAACACTAACCGAACTTCTCTTGTTCCTCCTGATCAGTCCCTCTCTCTCTCTGCCGCACACTTTCTCTCCAAGCCGTAGGTCTCTCTATTAACGTAGAAATAATATACTGTAGTTCTCAAGAAGTATAAGAATAAAAGAAAGCTACATCCTATAAAATATACTCTCGCCATAAGGCCCATCCGGAATTTTAAGATTAAGTCCGACCCAAATAAAAATAGCAGCCCAAATGATATAGAATACGCATATATGACTCCACATTGTACATAAAATTATAAATTATTCGAGTTTAGTTTTTTATTAGAAAGAAGTTTGAAATAGAAAAATGAAAGATTTAATTATTCACGTCAAAATAATATTTTTTTTTAAAACTGAAAAAGTGGGATGTCACATTATCTGCCGCATTGGTGCGTCAATCAATGAACCCACCGTATGAAGTTTTGTAGCTCAAGAGCACTTGAGCTGCTCTTGCTCGCCCAGAAAGATGTGTACCTTGCCCGTTAAATGCTAACGCCCGATTAATATCTGCGACGTGGACTTATGGGGTGATGATGTCGTGACCCTGGTTGATGTTTGTGGCTGCAACAAAATATGCACACAAAACATCAGTGAAAAGCACGAGGAAGCTTTGATTAAAAGAGAAAAACAAAATAAGAGGAAAGGACTACCGTGGGCGCCCAAATTTGTGAGGGGGCATGGAATCCTATCACCTGGCCATCCTCATTTCTGGGCTTGAAATTCCCTGTGATGATAAGAAAATCATCGTCATCCCCCCAAGCAGAGTCAGGAAGCTCAATGCAAGGACGAGTTTTTTCCTAGAGTCCCTGCTCTTCAAATAGTACGTGAGGGCATCTTTTGTTCTAGAGATGCCATAGAGATGGTGAATGTCATGTAAACCTAGGGATGTGCCTAGCATGTGATTGATGGCATTGATACCCATGACAACATGAAAGAAATTGGCAGAAACTTGCATCGGGGATAGTCGATAATGGGCTAAAACCTGACGAAGCAGGGGTGCCAAGGGAAACCTAACACCGCCCTCAACAACAGCGACTACTGGAATGGGAAAGGTGTCATGATCAGGACACTCGCGGATAGCGTCGTCAGGGGCGATTGCAGTGGCTATATCATCTGGGATCTCATAGCGAGATCTAAAATTAGCCATGTCCTGAGGGGTGTTGCAATGACGCCTAACCTCCCCATTTATGGATAGTAGAAATTACAGAAACCCTAGACGAAAACGAAACCCTAAATCGACGAAGGCGATAGGGTGAAAAAGGGGAGCAACGACTTACGAAAGTGACGATCGAAGTCTCTAAGTGCAGAAAAGGAGGAACCTCGAGATGATGAACAGTGCTCCAATGGCGGGTATGAATAAGACCTTTTTTCTGCAGAGGGAGTTTAGAGTGAGAATGGTGTATCAAAATGGATCGAAATCCCAAATATACCTATAAGGTGGAGTGGCGTAAGTGAGACGTCACTCCAGGCACCATTTTGGCGTTTCCATTCCACAAAGGCGTCCATTCACATTTAATGAAGGCAGTACAAAATATGACACATGTAAGTAAAGGGCAGGAAAAGCCTGTCCAGCCCAAACGATGTGATGTTTTGCACGGACTAATGTTGAGAATTGCATCAATTTTGTGAACCAAAGTGTAGAAGCAGAATAAATTTTCTCAGTTCTTGGGAGCATTGCTCGTCATTTGAGTAAAAGTAACGAGTAAAGCTTGGGAGCAATTGTAGGGAGGTATTCCCGAATAGGCTCAAAGAGGGCCCGAACACGTGGTACGTGGGACCATGGTTTGAATAAAGACAGAACAGTCGCCATGCAAGACGGTGTTCGGCGATATGGACCGGTTACATGAGAAGTCATTGGTCCAGGAAGGATATACGGGGTCTTAGTCCAGTAAACATGAGAAATTATTGGACCAAAAGACTAATAAAGGAACAGTGACATATGAAGTCACTGGTCCAAGTAGTTTGTTCAATAACAAAAGGGCCGAAAAAGGAGGAGAGCTCCTAAGAAGACATTGGTCCAAGTAGTTGATAAAGGACTAGTTGCATGTGCAATAACTGGTCCAGACAGTCTGTTCGGCAACGAGATGGCCGAACAAGGAAAGAACTCAAATCAAGTGTTGGAGCACAGGGAACGTTTTGGAAGCGTTCTGAAACAGTAGTATTCTGTTAAAGAATGAGATCCCGAGAATGTGGGATCTGGAAAAGATACGCAATGGGAATTGGATGTTCGGCCAGTTATGGAAAAGAGTCCTAAAAGGACTAAGGTAATGAACTGATAAGGGAACGAGAAAACTAGATGTCCTGGCCCATAAATATTGTTTTCAAATGTCTAAGTTCTTGGAATAACTCCTTCCCATAAATATCACCGCGTTGTTTGTATTTCAAGAAACTTTTTAGTTTAGTACAATGCTCTATCAATTGCTCTTCACTAACACTCTTGAATTTCGCGTTAAACAAAAATCCAAAGATTGAGTCATAAAGTTCAAATTGCTTAAACTGGTCTTTAAGTGATCCAAGAGCTTGATCTATGATGAGGAGGAAATAAGAAGTTCTAAAATGTTTCTTCCGGTGATTGACTTCCATGGGCATCATTTACCACATCCTCATCAAATTGCTTCTTTCTTTGAACAACTCTTTTTTTTTTGCAAAAACCGGTCACTACAACAAAAAAGGTCTAAGATGAGGAAAAAAATTTGTCGGCAATTGCATGATTTTCGTCGCCAAGCTAATTGCAGACGAAAAATTTCGTCGTCCTCTTTCGTCGTTTTATGTTGGTCGAGAAAGGCCCCTGACGACAAAATTTTTTTTTTTCGTCGGCATTTTTTTGGTTTTGGCGATGAATTTTTTTGTCGTTTATTTCGATTTTGAGCGACGAAAAAGTTTTGTCGGCATTGATTTTTTTTGGCGAGGAAATTTTTTGTCGGCAATTATGTTTTCAGGGAAAAAAATTTTCCACCCTTTTGCTCCCAGTGGGTTTCGAACTCATGATGTCGCGCCTATAACACCCAAGCCCTTACCACTACACCAGCACAACATCTATTATTAGAAGACTAATATTTATTATATATACTATTTCTAATTTGTTTTTTTTTTTTCTGAAACCACGACCACGACGACGCCACCACTACCACCGTGCCACCACCACCACCACCACCACCACACCACTACCCACCACCACCACAATCACCACTCCGCCACCACCACCACCATCACAATCACCACTCCACCACCACCAGCACAATCACCATTCCACCACCACCACCACATCAACAATCACCGCAACCACCTCATCACCACTACACCACCACCACCACCATTCCTACAACTCCACCCAGGCCACCCACCATGCCGCCGCCATTGCCAATCGATAACTGTCGAAAATTTTAAACTAAACTATGTATAATATATATTACCTTTTTATGATTAAATTTTAAACTAAACTATATATGTATATTTTATTTAATATGTATATTTCTATTTATTTTTTGTGCTAAATAATATATAAAAAAATTTGTAACGCCCCGAATTTTGGGTACGTTAAGTAAAATATTTTATTATAAAAACAAAGCGAGTCCAGCTCGTTATTACATTATAAACCTTACAAAAGTACTCTCATTTACAAAACAGAGGGATCTAGGGTTCCTAACTACAGTTCTTCTTGCTTCTCCAGCTCCTCGGCTTCGAACGCCTCCAAGGTGAATAGTTCGTCCTGTTCGTCTATCAATTCTGACATATTATACCGGCGTCGCCACCCATATAATATGCCAGGGTCACCACAAGGTAACACCGTGAGCTACGAAGGCTCAGTAGTAAACTCCTAATACTAGCATCGATTTCCACATGATAAGCACATAAGCAGTGATTAAAAGACAATAGCGCTACCAATTGCTTTATGATTTCCGTTGGTGTCGACTCATCGTGAACTATATCGTTATTACCCTTTTCAAAACACCCTTTTAACTCACCCAACCTCGGTTCCCGCCGCGCCGGGTTCCCGAGTATCCTCACAATGGTTCCGCCGCGCCGGGTTCCCATTGGCACATATTGCATTGGCTCCTCTCCGCGGATAACCAAGCTATACCTCACCATGGTTCCGCCGGTCCGGTTTCCCATGGGAACACACACAAACTCACGTAATACCCCCGAGATGGTTCTTACGTAGTTTCGAAAATATTTTCCAACACGGGAAAACACAACTTCCTTGTTAAACACACCCTAGGTGCCATGTTTCTACTTTTCTCGGTTTTCGTGTCACGTTCTCATGCAAGACTCCGCGTGTGAGACTTTACATACAACATGCATTCAATCAAGTTTCGATATAGTACAACAAGATCATTTAATCAACATAGCATGCTTGAATTCCATAAACGACATAATCATGCATTTTTACTCTATGATCAAGTAACTTTTTGAACTTTAGGAAAAAATAAGTAGAGATTCAAGTAGCAAAACTATAGCTACTTATTGAAAATAAAGTAAGGATTTTAAAAATAGGTAAGGATCACTACCGTTCTCCTAGGCGGTGGATTGGTCGACGGTTTTGATTCCGGCGGCGTAACGGCCCTCGGATTGCTTCGAAAGGAAAAGATTTGCGTTTCTTTTCCTAGAAACAACTTCCTAACTTTCACTAAACTACTTTAAGGATCGTTGGGTGGTATTGGGAGTGGTTTACTGAAAATCAGGGTCGTTACAAAATTAAAAATTAAAAAATAATCAGCCAAAAATTCGGTCAATGTCGACGATTTCTAAAATTTCGTCGCTAGAAGCCAACCTTTGTTCGACGAATTTTTTTGCCTCACTAATAGCTCCCCTATGACGACGAATTTTAAATTCCTTCGCTGAAAAAGCTGCCCTATGACAATGAATTTGGGATTTTCTCACCAAAAAATTTGAATTTGACGACGAAATTATTTTTGTCGCCAAAAACTAAGCCTTTGACGATGAAATTGTTTTTCTAGCCAATAGCCCTCCTTTGGTGACGAAAATAAATTTCGTCGCTAATTTTCATTACCGTAGACCAACTTTGTTGTAGTGGGTTTCAAAAGCAACATCATGAGCATGTTCTTTGGCTTCCTTCATCAAGTCTTCAAAAACCATCTTCTCTAAGCTCTTTAAAGAATAAAATCAACTATTTTATCCTTGTAATTGCATCTTCAGTATCCATCTCTTCTCGTTGAAGAATTTTGCTAACTTGATTAACTTTGTCTAAGATTTTGTACCAAATAAATAAGCTAATCAAGAACTCAAAATCCTCCATAGCATTCTTGCATAAGCCTTTAGCTTCTGCAAACACAATATCTTCTTTAGAAACATTTGCAATTTCGATCAATGCATCTTTTAATTCCGGTGCTTGATTTCTTATTACTCTAACACTCTCAATATGACTTTCCCAACGAGTAACTGCCAATGCCTTTGGTGTCAAACCCTTCACATATGCTCTAAGAATATCCCACCGTTGTGGTGAACCCGAAAACAAAGTATAAACTTTTTACACATATCCAAAAAAGTCTCTTGCTTTCGCTGCCATATCACATAGTGCAATGTTTAAGCTATGACAACCACATGGAATATAGAATGCATTGGATTACATCAAGTAGCTTTTTTTGTACACCTTGATTTTTACCTTTCATATTTGAGCCATTGCCATTACCTTGTCCTCTTATATCATCAATGTTGAGTTTGATATCAACCAAAGCTCCTTCAAGTCGCTTGAAAAGCCCAAGCCCTGACGTGTCCCTGAACCTTAATAAATCCAAGAAAGAATTCCTCCACCTTGATTTTACTTTCATCCTCAACATTCACACATCTTATAACAATTGACATTTGTTCATCATGACTAAGATCCGGAGTACAATCAAGGATAACCAAAAATTACTTTGCTTTAAAATTCTTCTTCAAGATTTTATCTTTAATCTCTTTTGCCAACAAGCTTATCAATTCTTTTGAATTTTGTGGCTAAGATCATGATTTTGAATCTCTTTATCTACCACACGTCGAAAGTGCTCTTGCATAATAGGATCAAATTCCGCAACAAATTCAATTAATTGACAAAAATTCCATTATTCTTCTCATAAATTTAAATCTTTTCATTAGTTCCATGGAATGGCAAACTATTTCGAGAAAGAGTCTTCACAAACCCCAATTATTCGAACTAGTATCATCTTCCAAAGAACTCTCTCTTTGTCCATTAGATCTTCCATTTTTCTTGTCAATTTGTTTGCTTTTGTTGAGTCCCTTTTGCAAGTACACCCACCTCACAACATTGGAGATATGTTCTACATTCCTTTCATGGTCTCTAAGCTTTGTAGGAGGTTATGCCAATCAATAGTTCCCTCTCCGGCAAACTAGTTGTTCATTGTTTATATGCTTGAATAACTTGCAACAAAAAAACAAAAGGCCTTATTCACGTCATTGAATACCCAACCACTTCCTTTCTTGCCTCTCAACATTTGAAGATCACAAATGTAAAGATGGGAAGAAAGTGTCTCTCACGAGTACCTTCTTTTGGAAATGAATCATTTCTCTTACAATCTTAATAGGACCTCGTAGAACTAACATTATCCTCTTTGATCATTTATGCTTCCCCATAATCCCGGATCATAGTTCACATCAACATCTTTCTCAGGTCAAGCATACTTTCATGTTCTTCATTCCCTACATTTTCATTCATAGGATAGGGCCTTTCATTATGCCCCTCTCTAGATTTCTTCATTTGCTACATTAACATCTTCACTCATAGGTTCCTCATGAATGTCACCCATATTTGCGCCACTAGCTTCTTCATTAACAACTTTATCTCTAAGATTGTCATTCACATCATCCTCCCAAATTCTTCATCACTTTCTTCTTCAACTTGAACTCGAAAGAAGAGATTTTTGTTTTTTTCGCATTAAATAGGCTAGATATTGAACCCACTAGTGATTTTTCCATTTCATCTTTTCGTTGCCTCACTTTTCTATTTTGAGACCCTGGATTTTGTTTGCGCACGTCTTACTCTATTCTTGTCATTCTCAATCTTCGTCATAGTACCTACTACCTATATTAGTACACGTCACCAATAAAACCCAACACAAGTAATCTGTATTTACAAATCCTACTAATTACTAAATTAGTCAACTATGAGATAAAAAAAAAAAAAAGAAGCAGTCACATTTCATACGTATGCTCTGAATTTATTATTCATAAATAGGTATGAAAAAAAAAACAGGTCACAATCTCCTATGAATTTATTATGCATTTATGCTCCTCCACTACCATTTTTATATTATTTATTATGCATTTATTTATGCTCCACTCCTCCTCCACTAACCAAACCAATTCAGTCGAGTAAAAGAAAAAAGATTCAAATGAGAATAGAAGAAAGAAGTGCGACTTACATTCTATTGTCGTTACAACCGAGGCAGAAAGAGAAACAAAAATCCCAGTCCATTGAATCTGCTCAGCTGCTCTTGCCTCTTGCAATTTGCAAATGAAGACTTTATTGGCGTCGGCAACTCGGCGTTTGAACTATTGAAGAAGAACATGATTCAGGAATTGAAGGGCAATAGATTCAACGGAAGACTTTTCTAGGATATTTCTTTCTTCAAAGTTAGTTTAGACACGTATGGAAAAATTGGGGCAAATTCGCTTGCGATTCCCATTCCGTTTCCTTCTTCTTCTTTTTTTTTTTTTTTTTTGTTTCCTTTTTATCTATTATATGCCCTTCTAATTTGACTTATTAATTTTTGCCCTCCTAATTTTTTTTCTCCTATTTACCCAAGGCATAGAAAAACCTTTGTTTGCCCTCCTAATTTTTATCCAAGTATCATAATTTTTTGAAGTGGGTGAAAACTATACATCTTTACAATTTTTTTTTGAATTTGTAAAATTTTTTTGGATTATGCCCCTAAAATTTTTTCCATTGGATTTCAATTATATATATATATATATATATATATATTACTATATATATAAATTTTTTTGTTGCCCCTTGCCGGCGGGCTTGCGGGGCTTACCCCCGGCCCCGGCCGGCCCTGGTGATAAGTTGGAGTCTTTTCCCCTCCTTGTTGCGGTGAGATGCAATCATGCAAGGTACTTCTGCAACTGATAATCATGGATGTAGTCCAAAAGTCTCGAAATCACAAATGAATTTGTATTTCCTTACGTGGCTGTTGAAAGTTATCGGCTTAAATGATACCATCCTAACTGTTTTACATCTTGAGTCACATGGGAATGCATCCTCCCTTATTCTCCTATACAAACTAGTCCTCTATTTTTTTGATCTTTTTTTCCTCGAGTTGACAGAGTAATTCTGAGGTCATTTGATTGGTTTGCAAATTCAGTTTATGCTGTTTGAAAGTTCTTGGATCTCATTACGAGCTTTGCAGCGAGCAGTGGCTAGTTGGTCTGTTACGATTGCAGTAATGGTGCCATGCTAACTGGTTGCTATCATTTTCTTTTTCGTAAAAGGGTTGCTCATCTTTTGGGATGATACGTGACACTTATTGTGATCGTAGAATATCTGATAATAATCTGAATCAGAATAGATGTTGTCGTCATGCATTGCCTGATTTTGATTTCATTAGGCGTCTTATCAAAATCCAAATTGTCCGATTTTCCTCACTCAGTTTTGATTGTTTTTTCTGTACTACTATAGGAGTTCTTAGAGTCTAAGCATTTCTGGTTCACCTGCAGCTGAATTCAAAGGTCAAGAGTTCTCTCACCTGATACAAAATGGGATAGCTCCTTCTTACAAGGCTCTAATTCTCAGTCAGTAACTTCTGCCATATTAACTCTCAATCTTTTGTAGTTATTTAATTGGTGGCAATTTGTTCAAAAACCAGTCACTAAACTTAATTGTAGCTATCTGGACATGCCTCAAGTATGAGTTGCCCATTTCAATTCGTGACCCGTGACAAAAATAGATTGGCAAGTATTGTCCTAGTACAGCGTGTGATATGACTTTTTGGACAAAAAGTGATGACTGGCGGTTTGCTTGAAATTCTGTTTCTTGATAGAATTGAACTTTGACTTAATTACTTAGGATACTGTTGAGCGTGGGTCATAAACGATTGTCATTTGTGTAAATTGTGCTTAATGGTAGCCAGCTGGACATGCTTTCTTTTGTGAAATCTCTTAATCCATTATCAATCAGCAATGCTTCATTCGAATCTCCTTTGTTACTTGCCTTTGGCGTGGAGGCAATATGGTCATCCTAGGAGTAGAACTTCATTTAGAAAGTTATGAACCGAAAGCGTGTCTAACACGTGTCTAAAGTGTGTCCGGAGGGGTGTCCATGTCTTACACTTACGTTTCTAAAACCGACACTTTTGATTCTGGTGAAGTTTTTGCTGCTACGTGGTTCCATATCATCGATATTATGTGGAATCGCATCAAAAATCTGGGTTGGGTAGATCGCTTAGTCACTCGTGTCATGCCATAATTCGTCATATACAACTTGGAGCAAAATCTCTTTTTTTTTTTTTCAGAATCTTTTGTCGGCTTGATATGTTACATAATTGCTCTTTTTTTTTTTGCAATTTTGTACAGGTAAGTAAGGAGATGGAGTTTGCTTTTGGCAGCTAACCAAGATAGAGTTTGAAGACTTTTGGTAGTTAAAATGGAACACTTTTTTTGAATTTTTTTGGTCATTGGACACACTATGGATATGGATTGTTTAGTAGTTTCGGTAATGCTGTAAGTTTGAAGTGGTTATTGTTGGAGGATGAATTTTTTTGAAGTTGGATGATGAATGTTGACTTATTCGATATTTGATTTGAATGATATTTTGCTTCTTCGCAATTTAAGTTTTGCTAAGTTTGTATCATAAGATACAAAAAAATCTGAAACTTTATAAGCAGGGGAAAACAATATATGGAATAAAAGTGTGTATAACTGCTAAAGTCCTATTTTTGGGTGACGAGAGATTATCATTGTTGTGTGTCTACTACTACAGTAGTTATTGTGACACATTGATTGTCATGGTAGGTAACTTTAAGTGACAACCTTTGTCACAGAAAAATCTCTCTTTTGAGACAACATGATACTGTCATTGTTACTTTCAGTGACATAATCACCTTTGTCGTAGAAAATCTCTCTTTTGTGACACCATATTGTTGTCGCTGTACTTTCGGTAACAATTGTGTCATGAAAAATCTGTCTTTGGTGACACCAAATTCTTGTCAATGATTACAAACATTCCGTGACGAACTACACAATTTTGTCACCCTTGACTTTCAGTGTCATGACACAATGACATCTCTCTTGTGTCACCAAAGATAATAGGTGACAAAATTTGGACTTTTCACTACAAACAAAAAAACACCATTAGTGACACACCCTTTGACACCTTTTGGTGACAAAAAATTACATAGTGGGATATGAATGAGAAAGAGCATGTGAGGTGTGGCGTTGACCGCAGTGCAAAAAAATTATATAGAACCTGTCCGTCCACAAGATGAAGGACCACTATGAAGGATTAGTGGAAGCTGGTAAGGATCCGTATGTCAATCCATATAAAGGAGTTAGTGGTGAAGATTGGCATGGATGATTGGTAACATCTGGACTAATAAGATAAAGAGAGGTAAAATTCAAATTTCCAGATTTGCATCACTTATCTGCTACTGGATCACTTATTACTTATCTTGTTGTTGCTGCTGTGTTTACCATGGCTTGCAGTTGGTTCATATAGTTGCTGCTATTCTATTATTGTTCTTGTTATGGCTATTGGTCCGGCTCACTAGATGGTGTAATGCTACGGCTGCAAGCTGCTGAGATCCTACGCTGCTGCTGCTTCTGTTTTGTTCTGCTATCTGCAGCTCTGTTTTGTTCTGCTGTTCTGTTGTGTGCCTTATAACAGCTCTGTTCTATTTTGTTGCTGCTATTATCCCATGGCTGTAATGGCAGCAGTTAGCCTGCTGATCTGTTCTTTAGTTGCTGTTGAACTGAATTGTTCTGTCACTAATGGCAACTGAATTGTTCAGTTGCTGTTGTTTTGTTTTGCTGCTGTCTTTGCTCTGCTGTTTAGGTATTGGTACTAAAAAGGAAAAAGCTCGATCAAAGGTACCTTTCAAACCATAGCTATGGGGTCACAATCTTTCGCATCAGCTATATATGGCAGCTCAAATACGTAAGCGTGGGGGTCAACGTCCCCACATTGCAGATTTTTACAATTCAACCCATTATATCAAAAGAAGAGAAATGGTAGCTCCGATATGTGAGCAACTACATGTAAGCATTGTAATAGAAGTTGCATCCCTCACTTCAGTTTTTTTATTTCATGAAATTTATTCAATTCATATTTCCTTTGCTATTAGCTACTACTTGAGGCACGCCAGAAAGAGAAATGAGGGCACGTTGCCAAGAGGTTGACCGGCGCTTGGATTACCAATCAACATGCACAAGAGGAGATGCCGATAGAAGTTCTTGGTAAAGAAGTTTATATGTGAAGAATATGGTGGTCAGTTTGAAGTCATCGTCATTGAAGCGGTCTAGTGGTCAATCACATGAAGAGGTGCGAGTTCTGAAGATGAAGTTGAGACACTCAAAGGATGTGTGCAAACACAAAAACGATCAGGGTTGAGACTTTGACGGACTTGTGCCAAACGCAAAAGGAAGACATCCCAAATGCAACAGGGAGAAAATAATGCATAATGATGGAAAAGTTTGCGCGCTTCGAGGCTATTATGTCTGCTTATATGCATGGAAATCCTATTGGGGCGGGCTCTATTGTCAGTAAGTAACTTTCGCTTCATTAGCTCTCAATCTTGGATTTATATATTTATAAGATTTCTACAAAAGTAAAATTTCTTGATCCATATCAAGTTTCAGAAGTCTAAACATCGTGTGATAGGACTTTTGGAACAAAAAAATGATGACTGCAGTTTGCTTGAAATTCTGTTTCTTTGATAGAGCCACGGTGATACTAGATATAGCTTGTTGACGGTTGTTTGTATCTTGGTAAATTCTTAGGGCTTGGAATTGAGGCCGTGAAAGCTTACCTGCAAGCCGAAACCGCATATAAATTCCTAGCAACCACTCTGAGTTATATCAATGCCTAAATTACCTTATTCACGAGCTACTTGCTTAAATGCAACTAGCAAATGTAAAAGTCACCGAAGCGTGTGTACCTTGTACACGGATTAAAGCCTTCAAGGATATAATATAAAATAAAGGCTGGATAATATACCCACACTCGACCCTTT
The DNA here is from genome assembly GCA_019656295.1 of Rhododendron mucronatum var. ripense. Lineage (NCBI taxonomy): Eukaryota > Viridiplantae > Streptophyta > Magnoliopsida > Ericales > Ericaceae > Rhododendron > Rhododendron mucronatum. The sequence goes on from BPLT01000289.1 coordinate 49,054, forward strand.
GGCACACATAGAATATAAGATAACAGGCTGGATAAGTTCTTTTAACTTGTGCAACTCCAGAGGCACACTATAAGTTAACAATTCCACACATTTGGCAAGCGTTTTTGGTTTTTTTTTTGATCCGACAGTTGGCAAAAATGCCCAGAAGTCATCTGAAACAGTGATTTCACAGGAGTGCATATATTGGAAGTTTTAGCTATATATGTAAATGGTCTGGCAATAAAGTACATCTTATTTTGCCCATATAACATGGTTGGGGGATCGGACTCTTTCTGTAGGATGACCAGTTTAATGGCTTTAGCTTTCTTTCATGTGTTTTATTATAGCTTGAATAGGTTGAATAATTTTGGATATGAAGGAATAGAAAGGGGGATGAGAAAAGTTCCCGAGCATCGCCTTGTATCCCTTTTCGTTACCCATAATAACAGTCAGTTGGAAATTCAGAATCTGATTAGATTGTTATGTGATGACAAAACTTCTTTGCTTTGGAGAGATCCAGGTTCAGTATTTTCCAACACATAACATGTAATTCTTGCAACCCGTACACTAGAAGCGATTTCAACCTCTAAACCTCATTTTAAGTAGTTAGAACTTCAATTCCTGCACTTGAACATCCAGTTTTTGCCTCCATTTTTTGGGCAGTTTCCCATTTGTAAACTTGAAATTAGGGTTTTGGTTCCTCCATTACTGTCCTGCTGTTGTTCAGATGGGAAGAATGCCCAAAATGACACTCACATAGTTAAGGGCATCAATTTCCCAAGCAAGTAGGGGAGTTTTCTCACCACAGAGGAGAGAGAGAGAGAGAGAGAGAGAGAGAGAGAGAATCTGCTATTGCATATGACATTGTTCCTTTCAGTTTCAACACTTTAGGAGGACCCTTCACTTCTTGGAAAATTATCGATCATATACAACTTCTTTGGTAGGAAAATTGAGATAATTTTGTTCATCTCTAAAGTAACTAGCTTAAGAAACTGTTATGTGGTTCACAGTATGAGAGAGTACATACACTTCCACAAAGTGTTTAACGTGGTTTTAATTGAATTTGTTTTTACGTACAATCTAATTATCGTGCTTTTTGGAATCAGGCTTTAAAAAGTGTGATAAAGCTTGAATTTATGTTGTTCATGTGTCCGGGACATGTTTCTGAAGTGTGTCCGGAGCGTGTCTGTGTCTTACAACGTTTCCGAACCACCGACACTTCGATTCTTGCAAAGGTTTTGCTGCTACGTAGGTTGCATATCATCATTATAGTAGAAATGACAAGTCAAAAATCTGGGTTGGATAGCTCGCTTAGGTCACTCATGAGTCATGCCATAATTCCGTCATATAGCAACTTGGAGCAAAATCATCTTTCTTTTCAAAACCTTTACATTGTTAAATATATAATTAACTGTGGGCAAAATGCGATTTGCCCGAATCTTTCTTTCCTCCGGGAAAGGGATTCCGTTACCCACCCCTTTGAAAAAGGAAAGATGCTGCCGTTTCGCGGGAGCGCTTTTAGCTGGACGACAAGCGCTCAGCGCGAAGATACAGAGTCGCCACTTGGGTTTGAAGGTCCGACACCCAAGGAACCGTATTTCGAAGCACTTGCCCCGCTGTTTGATTTGAAAAAGTTAAGGAACCAGTCCGTACAGTAACCATATCTGGGTTCGGGAGCCAGGTTACGAGAGAGGGGAAGGGTTTTATGGCACTCCTCTCGTCCAATCCGAGATCGGTCTCTCTACTTAGGCATTTGCGAAAAATGTTTATTTGCGATTCTGTTTGATTAATCAATTTTTAGCCATTATGGCAGGGGAAACAGTTAAAGGGGATTACAACTGTAACACGTTTGCAGGATGTGATAGAGTAGCATAGTTGAGCAGTTAGTATAGGATGAGAACAGACTGCTGTGGGAGTTTTAAACAAACTGGGAGGCCCCTGTTTTGGAGTGACGTGCGCGAGGAAGAAAACCAGCATGCCTGAACAAGGACACTGCATGGCTTGTTCACGTCTTGCGCGCATAATTCCCAGACAAGCGCGCGCCGGTGAGCTCAAACCCACAGCTCTTAGTTCTCAAACCTTCTGGGCTCTGGAAGGACCAGTGCACACCCAGGACAAACCACGCAGTTTATAGGCAGCATAATATAACAGTTTAAAGGCTAAAAAAGCCCTACAAATTGACAAAACACCCCATAAACAGTGTGGGGACAAAATAATGGCTTAAGGCCAAGCTACCCGTGCAAGGCCAGTCACTGGTCGGAGGCAAACTGTCGCGCGATGGAATCACTCTGTCGCGCGAGAATGCGCCCTGGCGCGCGATGGTGCGCCCTGGCGCACTGTCGCGCAATGGAGTGAAACCCTCGCGCGATGGTGCGCCCTGGCGCAGAATGGTTGCGCCCTGGCGCGGACCAGACCAGTGCTTGGTTCACATTTTCTGGGTTCTGGGACAGATCCAGAATGTTCCCAGGGGTATTCCAAAACAGAAAACATGCAAATTGAACTATAAGTAGCAATTTCTAACAAAGGAAAGCAGTAAACTGGTTTTTAACATGCTTGCAGTGATCTATACGTAAATAAAGCACAAAACAGCAAGACACCAATCCCCACGAGAACCGTCGCGCGATGATCGAAATCGTCGCGCGAGAGAGTGGCTCCATCGCGCGCTGGTTCTTGCCATGACGGTTTTTGAAAACCTCGCCAGCTTTTAGAACCAGGACTGGTATTGGTTACCAGCCTTGGGCCCTTGCCAGCCCCCCTCAGGGATCAGAACAGAAAGACAGTAGGTATGCTATACCTTTGGTTGAGTTTGGAAGAGTATTTGAGCTTTGAGGTTTGAAACTTGAATGAGGTGTTTGAATGGTTGTGTGATGGAAGAGGAAGAAACAAGCTATGTTCTTGGTTGAGGTGTGAAAATGGTGTGTATCTTTTGAATGCCAATTTTTTGTTCACGGGACCTTTGAAAGAGAACAAATGGGGGGGTATAAAATAGGGAAAGGGGGTGAATCTGGTTGGAAACAGAGGAGTTCAGGCAGTCCACGAGGCCTGGCTGAGGTTGCATTGGTGGCGCAACTGTCCTCCATCAGTAAGGTCGGTTGTAGGTTTGGACCATCGCGCGACGGAGTGAGTCTGGCGCGCGATGGTGCGCCCGGGCGCGAGGATGGATGCGCCCTGGCGCGAGGACCAGCAAGGTTTTTGGTTTTTGAATGGCTTAGGCTAGTTAGGTTCAAGGGTTTTGCAAACACTCAAAGCTCACAACACGCTATCATTCCCGGGGTGTTCTTGATCCATTTTCATCATCCGGGGAATCAAAAACCGTAGTAACTAATCTGGAAGCCCGATTGGGTGGGTCTACATTAACAAGATGGAGCTGAAGAACCGTTTGGTAGTTATTTTTGGAAGCTAACCATGATAGGAGTTGAAGACTTTTTGGTAGTTAAATGGAACACTTGTTCCGAGTTCCTTTTGGATATGGATGTTTTAATAGTTTCGGTAAATGTTGTTACGTTTGAAGTGGTTATTGTTGGAGGATGAATTTTTGAAGGTTTTGAAGTTGGATGATGAATGTTCCTTAAATGACTATTGATTTGAATGATATTTTGCTTCTTCGCATTAAGTTTTGCTAAGTTGAATTATAAGATACAAATGGAAATAAAATTGTACAGCAGGTGAAAGCAATATATGGAATAAAATTGATTGCTGCTAATGTCCTATTTTTTGTGACAAAGAGATTGTCACTGTTGTGTGGTACTACTACAATAGGTTTTATTGTTGACACACAATCATTTGTCATGGTCGGTACTTTTAGTGACAAACCTTTGTCACAGATAATCTCTCTTCTGTGACAATGATATGGTTTGCTGCATTGTTATGTCTTATGACATAATTCACATTTGTCGTGGAAAATCTCTCTTTCGTGAACACCATATTGTTGTCACTGTTACTTTCGGTGACAAGTGTGTCACGAAAAATTTGTCTTCGGTGACACCACATTTTTTGTCACTGTTGATAACATTTCCGTGACAACTACACAATTTTGTCACCATTGACTTTCAGTGTCATGGATACAATGACACCTCTTCTTGTGTCACCAAAGATAAATAGATGACAAAATTTTGGACATTTGGTGACATTTTTGCATGTCACCGATGGTGTTTGTTTGTTGTAGTGTTTGGTGACATTTTTACATGTCACTGACTGTGTTTTTTTGTTGGTAGTGTCTCCTCAAAACGAAATAGAAAGGTATTGTTATTCCAAGGGGTGATTGAGAAGGGGGATCTCATTCTCTAGGCCGTGTTGCAGATAGTGGTTATGGCAACAAGGTTTAGGTGTTTGGGGTTGAGAACCTTGCCTAACAAATAGAAATTTCCCACCTCCCCTGTTTCTCCAGAGCCCTCTTTGAGATCCAAAATCTTTGCCTCAGCCATTAGAGATGGGTGGCAAGAAATCGGAGAGAAACATGAGGGAGCAAGAAAAAGAGAAAAAGGAAAGAGGAGGAAGGGAGGAAAGAGGGAGAGGGAGGTCGGGCAAGGAGGCAAAAAGAGAAAGAACTGAGAAAGAAAAAAAGGAGAAAGAGAGGAGGAAGGGAGGAAAGAGGAAGAGGGAGGGTTTTAATCAACAAGTCGATGAAGGTAGCGGCTGTGAAAATTACAACGACCACATGGGTTGAGTAGCTCTCATTTTAGAGAGAGAAGCTCCCATTCTAGAGAGAGGAAAGGTAAAGGAGATAGGGTTTCATGTGTTTTAATTGGGGTACAGATATATATATACAAAAAGAAACACACACACAAAGGCCAGCCTAAGGTATTTGGATACCTAAAGTAGGGCCAAATGATGGAATAGAGGTCTGACATAATTTTCTAATTTAAAAACAATAAATAGGAATACTTATCTATATATCATTTCGTTCATAACTATTTAACATGGTAAATATTTTGGCCATATGGCTTATGGGTTGCTATAAATTCAGTGGACTCAGGTTCGAATTACAGTAGCCCTAATTTGGGGTGACTAGATAATTTTTTGGGCAAATTTTCGTAGTCGTCTCTCTAGTTTTACAGTCGTCTCATTTCGGCCCCTCTAGTTTCAATTGTCTTATTTCGTCCCTGTAGTTTTGTTTTACGTTCCAAATTGGTAAAATTATTAAATACCGTTAATGAAACTAACGGAAAAAATTATGATTAAAATATTCGTGCTCCAATTGTCAATCCTGTTGAATCGGTGAGAAAATCTTTTTTTTTTGATCATTTTACCTTAAATGGTCATAATTGATTTTTTTCTCTAAGGCCTTTCAATGAGCACCCTAAGAGAGCCCTGAAACTATATAACGAGTGCTCGTTGAAAGGTCTTAGAGCCAAAAATTTATTACGACCATCTAGGATAAAATGATCAAAAAAATAAGATATTCGCACCGGTTCCACCGGATTAAAAATTGGAGCACTTAATTTTTTAATCATATTTTTTCCACTAGTTTCATTAACAGTGTTAATGATTTTACTAATTTGAAATGTAAAAAACAAACTATAGGGACGAAATTGAGACAATTGAAACTAGAGGGATGAAATTGAGACAACCGTAAAACTAGAGGGACGACTACGAAAATTTGTCCTAATTTTTTTTGGCAAACACATGTGTGTGTGCATGTCATGTGGAGAGAGGGAGAGGGAGAGGGAGAGAGAGTAAAATTTTATTTTAATTACGACTTGTTTTGAACTTGGGAAAAGAAAGGAAAGAGAAATAAAAGTTTGATAAAAGTGTGGAGAGAAAAACTTATTTTGCTTAATCAATAATTTGTTTGAAGTAGTTTTTTCTTCCTACATCTCATCCAGACAAGAAAAAGTAATTTTACTTTTTATTATTTTTTCAAGATTCCAAACAAACCCTTAATTTGTTGCCACTTACACTCCGCATGTACCCTTTCTTTCATGTGTGCCGGAATTTTAAAGTACTCCTTGCTAAGCCCGATTTACGAAAACTCGTAAAACATGGAAATAAAGGCATATAAAGAAGGAAAGAAACTCAACACGATCCTCTTGATTGACCATATGTATAATCCTCCTTTACTTTATTAAGTTGCTCTTGTGGATATAGCTCAAGATGTGGGGTAGACGGAAAGTACTGATCATCATGTTAACAAACGAAGGAGCCTACATGCATGTGCGTGCAGGATTTTAATCAGTGAACATTTAGCAAGGATATTCGCAGAAACAGGTGTGTGATTATCTTGCAACGTCCTTTAGCGTAGCGTCCCTTTTTCTGCTGGCATAGTTGATGGCAAGTAGTTTTCAGGAATGTTAATTAAGCAGAATTCTTTTGATCCGACGGATCCACAGTTCCACACAGTCAACATAAACGAGTTTAAGCAATAAATAATGAAGTTAATACACAATTTTCGCATTATAATATGGATAGAGATTTAAGCTAGCAGCGTAACGTATCAGAAGCACTCATATTATTATAGAGAAAATTAAGCACTAATATTATTATTTTCTCTATAATAATATTAGTGCTTCTGATTACGTATGCCTGCTAGCTTAAAATCTCTATTCTATATATAGCGCGAAAATTGTGTATTAAATTCATTATTTATTGCTTAACTCGTTATGTTGACTTGTGGGAACTGGTGGATCAGTCGGATCAGAAGAAATCTGCTTAATTAAATTCCTGAAACTACTTGCCATCAACTGTGCCAGAGAAAAAGGGACGCTACGCTAAAGGACGTTGCAAGATAATACGATTCATGTTTCTGCGAATATCCTTACTAAAATGCCTTACTGATTAAAAATCCTGCAGCAAATGCATGTAAGCTCCTTCGCTTGTTAACATGATGATCAGTACTTTCCGTCCCCCCACACCTTGAGCTATATTCACAAGAGCAAACTTAATAAAGTAAAAGGAGTATTATACATATATATGGGCCAATCAAGAGGATCGGGTTTGAGTTTTCTTTTCCGTGTTTATGCCTTTATTCCATGTGTTTATGAGGTTTCCAAATGGGCTTAACAGGAGACTTAAAATTCCGTAACATGAAAGAACGAAAGGGTACATGCAGAGTGTAAGTGTGCAACAAATTAAGGGTTTGTTTGGAATCTTGAAAGTAGATAAAAAAGTAAAATTATTTTGTCTTGTTTGGCTTGAGATGTAGGAAAGAAAATACTACTCCTAAAAAATTAAAGATATAAGCAAAATAAGTTTTTCTCTCCACACTTTTATCAAACTTTTATTTCTCTTCCTTTCTTTTCCCAAGTTCAAAACAAGTCGTATTTAAAATAAAATTTTACTCTCTCGCTCTCCACATGACGCACACACACGCATGGGTTTGCCAAAAAAAATTATCCAGTCACCCAAATTAGGGCTACTGTGATTCGAACCTGAGTCCATTGAATATTATAGCAACCGCACAAACCATTAAGGCCAAAATATTTACCATGTTGAGTAGTATGAACGAAAATGATATATAGAAAAGTATTCCTATTTACTGTTTTTAAATTAGAAAATTTAAATAGAGCCCTATTCTATCATTGGGCCTAAGGTATCCAAACACCTTAGGCCGGCTCTGTGTATGTGTGTGTGTTCTTTTGTATCTATATATATGTACCCCAATGAAGACACACGATACAGCGCATGCAGGCTACAAATTACAAAATATTCACAATGGAATGGTGAAAACTAAAATGCATGAAATCATAGAATCACCTGTAGAAATGAAAAGTATGAGAGCAAGCACCAATTTTAAGTTAAAAAGGGGAGAGGTTCTTCATGTTGGATTAATTTGTCAAGTTTTCTACCCACTTACGATCGACCGGTGCAGATTTTCTAGTCAAAATTTATATAGCCTTATAGGTTATTGGCTAAAGGTGTGAGTATTTATTGCTTGTATTTAGTACATTGACTTGGTTACGATACGGGAAATCGTTTAATTAAAGAGATTACTGTATCAGATTTTACTATTTAGTTGCTTGTATTTTACATTGACTTGGTTTCGATATGGGAAATCGTTTTAAGATTACTGTAATCCAGATTTTATACCGCTTTGGAGATTCATATCAAAATAATGTTCGTAAACTTACTTCATCGAGAGGGACCAGATATAGTTTGGCTGTATTATAATCTCATCGATGTTCATATTGAATCCCCTCTCGCTCTTCATTGGTGGAGTACGTGAATGTTTTGACTTCATAATCGAAACCACATGAAATCTTTGGTGTTTTTGTTTTAATTACTTCTTGGGGTTTGTTCATTCTCTACTTCGTAATTTTTTTTATCGCAAAAAGTTACATTTTACGAAAGAAAACTCTACAAATGGTACAACAAGTGGGGGAGAGAGAAGAGGAATTTAACCAAAGTTGTATATGAAAAAAAACACTTGAAAGACTGAAGCCCAAACACCCGTGGGCTTAGCCCAAAACAGTTAGATGGGTCAAAATCCCAACACCATAAAAGGTCAGCCTCGAAAAAGGGCCAAACCCAAAACAACAACCTCAAAAAAAAAAAAAAAAAAACCCAAAACCACAGCCCCCACCCCAAAGAGAAGACACCCTAGCACTGTTTACCCTACCACAAGCCAGTCCCCACACCTCCGCTCCAGAGAATCTAGCAGCCCAACTGCACTACAATTTACAATCCAATTTCCCATAGTTTGAAATTTACAAATTCAGGCTCTGTTGTTTTGGGGTGAAAATATTTCCGCAAAAATATTTTCCTAATTTTTGATGTTCGGTAGCACAAAAGTTGGGGAAAACTTTTACAAGTAAAATATTTACATCAAGTCAGCAGAAAATAACTTACCACTGAAATCTCCGTAAGTCATTTTTCATTGCTAATCACGACACTCTCTTCCACTAAATCAACAGTCACCTGCCCAGAATTGGAACTTTTCAGTTTCATTCTACTCTCTAGATACACTATTAGCTCTCTCTCCTCTCTCTCATCTCTCTCTCTCCTCTCTCTCTCTCTCTCCTACCTATGTATTGTATATGTTTACATAGTATCTGTATATGTCAGTATAAAGGATTCGTATCCATTTGTTGCGGAGACATGATCTCCACATCCAACAAAACCCAATTGCTAACATTTTCACATTTATTCTTCCAAAAACCGATCACCTTGGCTGTATGGGAATGCTTGCTTACAAAAGTTCAAAGCACTGTTTTTAAGAACGTCCAAACACCAACAAATAGAAGTTCAAAAATTATTTTACATGTAAAAAGATTTTTCATGAAAATATTTGTTGTTATAAAATATTTTACGTCGAAACAAACAGAGCCTCAATTTCTCATAGTTTGTGGCTTTGCACTTAATTTTATTTAATTTTTGCTTAGGTTATTAGTACAATATATGTGCCCATGTGAGGCAAATCCAAGGTCCGCCAATGCCTGGACCAGGATAGCATCAACACTCGAAAAGTAACAACCAACAACACTAGAAATAGAATTGGCCAAAATCGTACCAGAGCTAACACCTGCCTCAGATCACCACAAGCAGCGGTTTGGAAAGGACCGGCTGCACCCATGGGAACACCGGTGGGAAACCTTGTCAAACTCGCCACCTCTGCCAGCAAAATCTGCACTTCGCTATGGTAGTTGGCCATAGCAGATTGGTATAAAAAGGAATAATGAGAACAAGATTTACCTGTAGAAAATGAAAATTAAGGTACGAGCACAAGCAGACGAAATGAAAGTCTAAGCTTATGAAGCAAAAGGCCAGAAAATTAATTTGTTTCATACTGCATTCCGGCATGGATTGTTCAGATAACGAACGACCATGGGCGAATTTTCGACGACCCAAGAAGAAATCGAGCTCGAATAGTCTTTGTTTTGCTTCACCACCACTGTACATAACTGGAGACGTACCAAACAGGACTTGGATCGAACTAGGAAGATGGTTGTTTATTCTGTAGATTACACGTTCTCTTTGCCTGGGGAAGTAAAGCATAAAAATTTAGTTTTCATGATACCGGAAACTTGACCCTGTACGTATCTCATTGAATTTAGTTTTGGAATACTTTTTGGGTCTTCTTTCTTAAAAAAAGAAGAAGAAGAACGATTCAGGACTAGTATAAAACAAAAAATAAAGAAAAAAAAATCTAGCAGTAGGCGAGATTATAAATGGTTGGGGATAATTTTTTTACATTAATAATTGTAATTTCTAAAATTCTTATTATGGCGGCCACCGCCGCTAGAAAGACCCCCCTGGTTTCATCTTTGCAGCCATAATAAGCAAAATGGATTGTGAAACTATAATATTCTTAGAAAATAAATTAAGGCCACAAAAAGTCAGACAATAAAGAGTTAGAAAAATATTGCATACTGTGGTGTTTGGGGTATTTTTTCAATGCCGAGCGGTACCGACGTGGTGTCCGCTCGTGCATCTGAGCCGTTCATTACGTGTTCGAACAGCTCAAATTTAGAGAGAGAAAAAAATGTGAGAGATAGTGTTGGGTGAGAGGAGAGAGAGGGTTTCATTCGAGCCGTTCAAAATTGAATCGGACAGCTTAGATGCGCCGAGTTGGGGTGCCACTGTCGGCAATACCCGCGCGGCACTAAAAAACTCCTCCCTCAGTAGAGGCCACAAAAGTCGGACAAGATAGAAGTATAGTTTTTTCCACATGCATATTGAAGGAAAGAATATGCATACCATGGTGTTTTGGGGTGGACTTAGACTTCATATTTAACTTTTCTACATCATGCATTTAGGGCCCCCTTGCTCTAACTTTTTCCCGGATTTTTTGGCACGGTATTTTTGTTGTTATGGTCTTATTTTTTACTAGATTTAGGTCAATTTTTACACCACAATGATCATTAATTTGTCTCGAAGAGAAGAATTGAAAAAAGTTTAAATGTCAATATATAGGACGACCCGCCTTTCTCGATTATAGCTTTTCCGATTATAACTTCCATCAAGACAAACAATAAGAATGTAAAAATTTTATATATCCAAGTCTAGTAAAATAAATAAGCGATGCCAAAATGTCAGGAAAAAAAATTATGCCATGTACTGGTTCAGAAATCAAGAAATTTTAAAATGATGGTCTTCTAGGGTGAAGTTAGTCAATATTCCGAAAGCAACCGTCGCTTGGTGCTTGGACCACAACAACATTATGGAAGCACTTTCATAGAGTAAACGATTTAACATATGGACCCCACATAAATACGTGGTTCTAAATCGTAGAAGCACCATGTGGCTTGCTCCAAAAAAAATGAATAATTAACTGCATGTCTACTAGTCCGGTCCTTTCTCAAAGTCAAAAAGTTGTGGGCGACCGTATGCTTCATATCCACATGGACAAAGCTTTTTGGACATCTACTATTTTGTGAATTTTTTCCCAGTATTGTTGGCTTTGGTGAAAATTGGATTCAAACCAAGCAGGTTGTGAAATTACCGGAATCGGCTTTAGTCAAGTAATGAATTACAAATTAGGTTTTTGTGAGTTGACTTGGTTCATTTTGAGTAGCAGCAGTACTAATTGTGATGCACAATATACCCTCTTTTGGATGTGAAAAAGTTATTCAAGCAGTTCATTTTGTTTTGGTTTTGTCGCGCAAGTATATAAAATCACACTGATTAAATACCATTATAAGCATGAAACCAACAATGTTTGTCTGAAAAAACTTAAAAGGAATTTGAGAAAAAGCTTCAAGATAATCAATCATGTATCGTTTGTGTAGCTACCCTATCTCGATCAAGAGTATTTTTGGCACCGCTATTACGAATTAGAGATAGGGCTCATTTATTGCATCACAACCAGCTTTATTTTTTTTACACCGTATTTTTGTTTTAACTGTTGACGCAAGTAACTAATCGAGATCTTTAATGCTATAGTGGACCTCCCTAAAAAATAAGAGAGAGCGAGAGAGAGGGGCTGTGCTCCAGATTTGTTTTTGTCTTGAATTTCTCTCTATAAGACAACTTTATATAGGAGGGCATTTTGGTCGTGGGTAATGATTTTTTTTAAGAAGTGGACTTAAGGTCTTACTAAACTATATTAGTAGACTAGATGATTTTCCAAACATTAGAAGTGAACTAACCTGGGTTACAAAGTTCTCCATAATAAGGTCCTGGACTAATTTTTTAATTTTTTTACTAGGGGACATCATTTCCACATTAATTTAGTTTCTTCGAAACGACCAAATGATTGAAAATGACTTCGATACAAGCCATTTTGAACATCTTCTGAACCATTCCGGACTTTACCAGGTTAATTGATGCCAATTGAAGTACTATCAATTTATTTGAAAGAAATTAGATGGTTGCATTTATCGAAAATCATTCAAGATAAGGGTGGTCAGATCGACGGGTTTGGGCCAAATTGGATAAGTTATAAGTGGGTTGGGTCTTTATGGGTCATTAACCTATTTAGACCCAATTAGTTAGGAGTCCAATTATCCATACCCAACCCAACCCAACCCATTTATTTAAAACCAAATCCAACCCGCCTATTAATCCAATTAAAATTAAGAAGAACTAAAATACCGATATACACTGAAATGACCATATCACCTTTGTACATTTAAATGACCAAATAACCCTTGCATACTAAAATTACCATAACAAACCCCAATATACTAAGGGCCCCGTCCAGCTAAATAAGCTAAGTGGCTTTTTTTTTATCCTCATTTAATTTTTTTTGTACGTATTTGTTAGTTTTTAGTCAATTTTTTCGAGATTCTTGTATCGTCATGACAAGAGAAATTTAAAAAGTAAAAATTACGATCGAAACTTTTTTTTTAATAAAGACAAAGATAAGCTAATAGTCCAATTTTTCGTCTTTATTAAAAAAAGATTTCTATCATAATTTTTACTTTGTAGATTCCTCTCATCATGACGATGCAATAATCCCCCAAAAATTGAATAAGGACAAAAAAAAAGAAGCAATTAGCTTATTTAGCCGAACGGAAACCTAAAATGAAAGAGGAGATACGGCATATATTGTACGTATTAAATACTCAAATTACCCATGTATACTCCAATTACAGAACCGAATGGAGAAACCCAATCGACAAACTTTAATTAATTCAACTTATTTCCCACGATTACTGAAGTTCATCCTTCATTTTTCATTTAAATCTGGCCAGATGCATCTCATCCTTCCCCCACCGACTCTTTCCAGCGACAGGGTGATTGAGAGAAGGGTTCTAGTGAGAGAATTTGCGATGCGAGAGGAAAGCAAGAGATAAGGATAGGGATGAGAGATAAGGAAAATGCACTCATCAATTTTAGTCCAACCTGTACATGTATACTAAAATTACTGGTTATCGTTTAGTAAATGAGTCGAGCTCAACACTCTAAATTCTCGGCTCATTTTGTATAAGCTTCGGCTCGAACCGGACTCGGCTCGTTTACAAACAAACGAAGTTTGAGTTCGAATTTTTGGTTCGTTTAGTGTAGCGAGTTCACTACAAAACTCGGCTTATACTGTAACTGGAATTTGTAAGATTAAAACCGTTCAAACCGAGTCTCCAATTCCCGATTTGACAAAGAAAAAGGTTCGTTTCATGTAACATATTTACTTTTGTTTTTTCATTTATGTGGTAGTTCTATTTTTTGTTGGGTAATGTTCATGACCCATTGGATATTTAAGTGGACCCGATTGAAATCCAATTAAAACCTAATAATAAATGGGTTAGATGGGTTTGGACCCATTTTAACCCAACTAATAAATGGGTTGGATTGGGTCTTTTCTTTAATAAGTGGGTTTGGGTTTCTTAATGGGTCTAGGTTCAATTTGGCCCACCCCTAATTCCAAATACAAGTCCTATGGACATGCGTGGAGCCGAACCCTTCTATGGGCACCAATCAAAGGTGATCCGAGCCATTCAATAATTTTAAATAGTTTTTTCCGAAAGACCCCATGAAAAATCAGCTCAATTCAATATATACGTGGTGCTCTATCCAATTTTCATTAATATTATATCAAACACCTACACGTATGAAATTGAACTGATTTTTCGCATATCAGTTTGAGCTGATTTTTCGTATCGCCACTTAAAACATTATTTAAAAAAATTAATGAACGGCTTGGAACATCCGTGTAAAACCCGGAGTGAAACCCTGCGTGACGGTCGATACCTATAGCATTTTCTAGGTGGAGCCGGAAGATGGCATGCATGGTCAGTAGGTCACCTGAACCGCTGACATCAATGTTTCTTTAGGATTACTGAAAATTCTACTGGCGATATTTAATTCATCATTCTCCAAAGTCGAAATTTGTTAAGATTCAACTTTGTTCAAGTCCTAAATTACATGTACTATTTATTTTTTTTCAACAAAAATTACAGAGACACAATCCCAGTTGAAGTACAACTGGACCAGAACAGTAGGGTACTGAAAACACAACCTCACTAGAGTTGGCCATAACCCCAAGGAGAAAAGGCCTTTCCAACTTCTAACTGGTAAAAGAGTTGAATCAGCCACTCTATGAAACATGTGTTCTATGGGGCGAGAGACATTATATATTGAAGTAGTCGTCGTAGCCATCCCAATTATTGTTCTTGAAACATTTCAGAAAAAGAAAAACATTAAACACCATTAATAGAGAATCAGTACTTTCAACTCTGTCTCTCCATTGTTGGTTTGGACTGGTTCGTTTGGTCACATATCTCAATTCTGCCAAAAATATGGGAAACAAATCCATACCCTTAACGCGAAGACTTCCAACTTATTAAGCATTGAGTCATCCAATAATCTAGCAAGAAACAGAAAAAAGATGGTCTCATGAACTGCTAGGAAAAAGAGTACCACCAACCACTATATTGTCAAATTGATTATAGCATGGATGAACAAAGAAAATATGTTTGGTTTCCTATCAACGTAAATATGTTGCTTTTTGTATTACCAAATGTTCGGATTTGATAAACGAAAACTCATTTGTTTGTCGTGAACCTGTTACTTATCCTGCAACTACCAATAACTTAGCAACGAGATTACAGACAAACATTTGAAAAGCAATATATGTACGTTGTAGTCTAGTAAAACAATCATCATAACATCAAAGCATTTACCAGAAAACTGCATCTAACTTCGATGACTTCTTCTCCAACCAATCTGGCTTACTCTTGCCACCTTCCGGTGTGGTTCGTCTCCAACTATTCTCGTAAACCATCTAGGTCTTCCAGTCAAGAACATAACAAATCCCATGGTCATTCCTATTACCAATCCGCATCCATACCCCACCAGCACGATCCTCCAAGTAAATCCACTCGCAAAGTCGTTGTCATCATCATCATCATCTGGGGATATCAGCTGTGGTGGTGCCTCATTATCTCCACATTTCTTTGACAATGGTAATCCGCATAATCCCGAATTTCCAATGTAAGAATCATTCTGAAACGTATCAAACTGGTCTCCGTGAGGTATGGGACCAACTAGATGGTTCTTCGAAAAGTTTAAGACTGGCAAGAAATGTCAAACTCGTTAGCTCCCTTGGAATCTTCCCAGTGAGTTGGGTTTGAAGAGAGGGTCTAATGACTCCAACATTGTAATGTTTCGTAACAATGATGGAAGATGACCAGAAAGGCTATTATGAGATAGATTTAGCAACCGAAAGGCCTTGTAGCTTTCCAATGTCACTTGGAATCTCTCCTTGAAATTGTTGCACGACAAGTCAATTGTTGTGAAGACGGTGAGGATATACTTCAGTTCAATTACAACCCCCTTCAGAACCAACTCTACAAAATCTTGATAATTGGTATCATCCCATGTATTGCAACGATGTCTTCGATTTATCCACCTTCATCACGGCTTTGAAATTGAGGAAATATCGTTCCGGTAGAAAGCCCAGTGAAGTTATTTTGAGAAATGTTGAAAATTCAAAGCTTAGGGAAAGGAGCTCTAGTTCAGAAGTGCCTATAGGACCATGAAATATGTTTGATTTCAAGACAAGAACTTGCAACTTTGGAAGAGACTCCAGCCAGTGAGGGAATGCACCATATAGATCGTTGTTCCCAAGTTCTAGAACTTCCATTCTTTTACAATTGGCCAAAGATCGCGGCACTAGTCCTTCCAAATGATTCCATTTAGATTGAGACTCCTCAACTATTCACTTCCATTTGCAAATGTTGTTGGGATAGCCCCATGGAAGCCATTCGTCCGTAGATCTAACACCTGGAGATGATTGCTGATTCCCAAACAGTGTGGAATAACACCATTTACGTTGTTATTCGACAAAACAAGAATCTGTAGGGAACTCAAATTGCAAATTGATAAAGGGATTTCTCCGGTTAGTTTATTGTGTGAGATTAGGAAGTGGATTAATGATGATGATGATGGAACTCGGAGTGGTCCTTCAAGATAGTTAAAGGAAAGATCCACCGAAGAAAGATTCGGCCAGGCAGCGTTCCCCTCTGTTAGAGATTTTCAAAATAAAAGAGTCGTTTTGGTTTGGAAAATTTCCTTAGAATGCTTGTTTTTCCTCTTTGTGAGCTTTGTCCCACATTGGTTAGTTGAGAGAAGTTGGAGTGGTATATATTAGAAAAACATTCCTAATATGAATAAATAATGATCAAGTGTGGTGGCAGCCCTATGGTGCTTCACACCATACCGGCTTTGCTGGTACACACGCGCGCGCGCGGCGTGGGCCGTGGTGCATTGTGGCGCACTTTGCACTCAGCGCTAGGCGCCTTGTAGGCGCCATTTCTTATTGCGAGTTGGCGGTAAGGTGGCGCTGACGTGGCATGCCGCGTGTCGCACACGTGGCAGGTGAGTCACACGGAGCGGTTCCGATCGGATGCAACTCGAGCCTACTGGTGCGTTGGTTCATAGAGTTGCGATCTCAACCGTCGATCGCGAACAGGCACGATCCAACGGATTGGATCAAATCCGATTGGGTGTGAGCGAAACAATACACCTGTTCATTGTGACTGGGTGTGACTGGTCGATCTAGACCATAGGATCTGATCCAACGGTCAGATTGGATCGGGTGCGTACCTGTTCTTAATGGGTGCGTAGTGGCCTATAAATAGACCACTACTTGTCAGAATCCACACACATATAATCCGAATTTCTCCCACATCTCTCTCTATGTTTTTCTAGGCATTCATTCTGCGTTCTGTTTTGTTGCAGAAAATAGAACACAGTGATTCTCGGTTCTTATATTCGTTCAAGCAGGTATTCTGTCCGTTTCGTTAGTGCAAAACGAAAACGGAAAGAACTTCGAGTTCGGGTTTCGATTTATCTTGAAGGCAGATTTGCTGTAACCCTTTGCATACCAACTGGTGGGGGCAAATACTGTCTTTAGGAAACGACATCGTCGTGACTCGAAGCGTATTACAGGTTTGGTGGAGATTTCGTCAACAGTTCTGAAATTGCAAGCGGCCAATTTTTCCAACAATCTAAAGACAGTATTTTGCAATGGCGATGTCTCTACAAAAGATGACGCAGGACTTTCTGAAATTGGAGCGGTTTGAAGGTGGGAATTTCAGGCGTTGGTAGAAGAAGATGCACTTCTTGTTGACTACCTTGAAGGTGGTTTATGTTCTGACTACTCCGAGTCCGGAAATACCGGAGAATCCGGATAATGAAACTATGGAACAGGTCCGTGAAAGGGGCAAATGGGAGAATGATGACTACATCTGTAGAGGACACATTCTCAATGCACTGTCGGATGCACTATTCGATGTCTATCAGAATTCAATGACGGCAAAGGAACTTTGGGATGCACTTAACGATAAGTATCTTTCTGATGACGCTACAAGTAAGAAATTTCTTGTTAGTCAGTTTATGAATTATCCATGGTTGATACAAAGCCTGTCATTGATCAGTTGCATGAGATTTAGTATATCCTCAGTCAATTTAAGGTTAAGAATATGCATATGGATGAATCTATTATTGTCTCCTCTGTTATTGACAAACTGCCTGCATCTTGGAAAGACTACAAAAAGGAACTCAAACACAGACCGAGGAATATACCCTTGATTAATTAGCCCAACACCTTTGGGTGGAGGAAGAGACAAGGCTTCAGGAGGGTAAGGAGGGTAAGGATAATTCTACTTCTAAGGTTCATGTGGTGGAAGAAAGTTCCAACAAGAAACGCAAGAACAAGGGCGGTGATAAGTCTTCTGGTAAATGGAAGAAGCAGAAATTGGATCCTACCGATTTTGGTTTCTGGCATTGCTGCAAAACCTGGGCATCTTAAGAAAGATTGCAAATCCCTGAAAAGGAAGAACTCTGGTGGAAATCCAGGAGCATCTAGGGCAAAGAATTCTAATTCATTGTTGTTGTTTCCGATGTGAATATCCTCGAAGATGCTGGAGATTGGTGGTTTGATTCTGGTGCGACAAAGC
The DNA here is from genome assembly GCA_019656295.1 of Rhododendron mucronatum var. ripense. NCBI lineage: Eukaryota > Viridiplantae > Streptophyta > Magnoliopsida > Ericales > Ericaceae > Rhododendron > Rhododendron mucronatum. The sequence goes on from BPLT01000289.1 coordinate 67,308, forward strand.
ATGTCTGCAATGACAAAAGGTTTTTAACTGAGTATAAACCAGTTGCAGATGGTACCGTTCTGTTCATGGGAAATGCAATCAACTGCAACCCGTTAAGGTAAGGGCAAAGTGGATTTGGAGTTCACTTCTGGCAAGATGCTGACTCTTACTGATGTGTATCATGTACCGAAAGTTAGGAAGAATCTCGTGTCTGCAAGTCTACTTAATAAGTATGGCTTTAAAAAGTTGTATTTGGTCTGGCAAAATTGTTGTGTCTAAGGTGGTGTGTTTGTTGGCAAAGGTTATGTAACCGAGGGGATGTTTAAGCTTAATATCAATAACACAGTTGTTTCTGCTTATATGCTTGATTCTTTTTCTTTATGGCATACTCGTTTAGAACATATCAGTACAAGGAAAATGGATTGCATGATTAAATCTGGACTAATTCCTAATTCTGATAATGATTTGGTTGATAAATGCAAGATTTGTTTAGAATCAAAGATAACCAGATTGCCTTCCTAAAATCAAGCGGACCTTCTTCATTACTTGAATTGATTCATAGTGATGTATGTGAGTTCATAGCACTCCAACTAGAGGCGGAAAACTTTATATGGCAACATTCATAGATGATTACTACGAAATTTTGCTATGTCTATTTGCTTCATTCCAAAGATGAAGTGCTTGATAAATTTGTTGCATATAAGACTGAAGTTGAAAATCAATGTGGTTTGAAATAAAACGGCTAAGGTCTGACAGGGGTGGTGAATATCACTTCCCTGATTATTGTGAATCAGTAGGGATAATTCATGAAGTAATTGCACCTTATACACCACAACAGAATGGAGTGGCCGGAAAGGAAGAATAAAACTTTGTGTGAGATGGTGGTTGCTATGCTAAGCAATGCAGGATTAAGTAAAGGTTTGTGGGGGCGAAGCCATACTTACCGCTGCTTATATCTTGAATCGAGTACCTCTCAAAAAGTCTAACATTACTCCATATGAGCTCTGGTCAAAAAGGAAACCAAACCTAAGTTATTTTAAGACTTGGGGGTGTAGGGCATTTGCGAGATTGCCTGGACCTAAAAGAAGAAACTAGGTCCAAAAGGAATCGAGTGTGTATTCCTTGGATATGCTTTGCATAGTAAAACATATAGGTTTCTAGTGGCTGAGCATAATGATGGTGTGTCTATCAACACCATCATTGAATCTCGAGATGCAGTGTTTTATGAAAACAGATTTGACAGAATTCCAAGGTTAAAATCCAGTAAGGATTTGGAATCTAACAAAGATTGGAAAGAGTTTCCTTTGGTGTCCGAAGAGGACAATGAGCCTTTCGAGGTTCCAGTTGAAGGAAATGAACCTGAGGAACAAGTTGAATTGAGGAGGAGCAAACGAGTTCGAACAAAGAAAACGTTTGGTCCTGATTTCATAGTTTTTCTAGTTGAAGGCACTAGAGAGACTTCATGTGCTACAATGTATTTTCACTTCACGTGGAAAAATGATCCTTTGACATTTGAGGAAGCAATGAAATCGCAAGACGTGGCTTTCTGGAAAGAGGCTATCCAAGATGAGATGGACTCTATTATAGGTAATAATACATGGGTTTTGGCGGATTTACCACCTAGTTCTAAACCAATTGCTTGTAAATGGATTTTCAAAAAAGAAAATGAAAATTGATGGAACTATTGATAAGTTCAAGGCCAGACTCGTAGCCAAAGGTTTTACCCCAGAAGAAGGTATTGATTACTTTGATACCTATGCCCCGGTTGCTAGAATCTCAACAATTAGAGTTTAATTGCTCTTGCTTCTATATACAAGTTTGAGATACACCAAATGGATGTCAAGACTGCATTCCTTAATGGTGAGTTAGATGAGAAAATCTATATGCAGCAACCAGAGGGGTTCGTTGTGCAAGGTTATGAGCACAAAGTTTGCAGGCTTATAAAGTCTCTTTACGGACTTAAGTAAGCGCCTAAGCAATGGCATGAGAAGTTTGATAAAGTGATTGTGTCAAATGGTTTTACAATACACCAAGCTGATAAATGCGTGTATAGTAAGTTTAATGGCAAATGAGGAGTCGTTATCTGTTTGTACGTAGATGATATGCTCATTTTTTGTACAGACCAAGGAAGCGTTTAGAGTACAAAAGATTTTCTTTCTGCTAACTTTAGTATGAAAGATATGGGTGTTGCTGATGTAATATTGGGTATAAGAATTAAAAGGAATGGTGGTAATTTAATTCTATCCCAGGAACATTACATTGAAAAAATTTTAAAGAAGTTTAATCACTTGAAAGCAAACCGGTGTCTACTCCGTATGACTCTCAATCGCCATTGGATCATAATGAGGGGAGAGCGGTGTCACAACTAGAGTATTCTAGAGTGATTGGTAGTTCAATGTACGCCATGACAAGCACAAGACCGGATATTGCATATGCGGTGGGAAGGCTTAGTAGGTATACTAGTAATCCTGGGCATGTACATTGGCACGCAGTACATAGAGTATTGCGATACCTCAAAGGTACTATAGATTATGGAATAGTCTATAGTGGGTATCCTTCGGTTCTAGAAGGATACACTGACTCTAGTTGGATTACTGAGCGGAATGATCACTCTTCAACGAGTGGTTGGGTTTTTACAGTTGGAGGAGGGTCAATCTCCTGGGGATCTAAAAAAGCAAACGTTGATAACAGACTCGACCATGGCAGCCAAGTTTGTAGCATTAGCTTCTGGCAGTAAAGAGGCAGAATGGCTAAGAAATCTATTGCTGGAAATTCTAGTGTAGCCTAAGCCTATGCCACCTGTATCGCTGCATTGTGATAGCCAAGCTACGTTGTCACGAGCGTATAACCAAGTGTATAATGGGAAGTCCAGGCATATAGGACTAAGACAGAGCTATGTGAGACAATTGATTATTGATGGGTGATAACCATTGATTTTGTTAAGTCAAGTCAAAATTTGGCGGATCCTTTTGTGAAAAGCCTTGCAAGAGATTTGGTGTTGAAAACATCAAGGGGAATGAGACTTTTGCCCAATTAGTTTAATCACTCCTGGTGGAAACTCAACTCAACCGGTTGATACCCTCAATCTCTTGAGCTCAAATGAGAAACTACACCACATGTCGTGATTGGAAACACTTTAAAGTTATTTTACACATTCCAAGGAAAAGTGTTTTGTACCTATAATATGAATACAAAGGAGGTTGAACTACTTAGTTCTTAATAGATTGTTTGTGCTGTGTTATAGGAGCACGGATAGCGATTTACCTATGTGAATGTGGAGGTGGTGCCGCTTCCTATAGGTCAGGGGCTAGACCTTAGAGCGTTCATGAATTCAAGATAATAGACCCAAGGCCTGTTCACTGGTCAACCGATTAGTTTATCTGCATTATTTGGATGTTTATGTGTGAAACACGTCCGGTTGGTCGACAGAGGACAACTAGTTCAAAGACACGTCTACTATGTTGCCCTGACCAACTTTGATATGTTTTCACTAAGTGAGTAGTTGAAGTCGCAAGACACTATTTATGTATGCATAAACCTTGTAGTAAGAACTGAGAATATTTCATCTGTATTTCAAAAATGGTGGGGGATTGTTAGAGATTTTCAAAATGAAAGAGTCGTTTTGGTTTTGGAAAATTTCCTTATTTCCTTAGAATGCTTGTTTTTCCTCTTTCTGAGCTTTGTCTCACATTGGTTAGTTGAGAGAAGTTGGAGTGGTATATATTAGGAAACATTCCTAATATGAATAAACAATGATCAAGTGTGGTGCAGCCCTATGGTGCTTCACACCATACCGGCTTTGCCGGTACACACGCACACGCGCGCGCGCGAGGCTTGGGCTGTGGTGCATTGTGGCGCTTTAGCGGCGCCCTTTGCACTCAGCACGTCAGCGCTAGGCGCCTTGTAGGCGCCATTTCTTATTGCGAGTTGGTGGTAAGGTGGCGCTGACGTGGCATGCCGCGTGTCGCACACGTGGCAGGTGAGTCACACGGAGCGGTTTCGATCGGGATGCAACTCGAGCCTATGGGTGCGTTGGTTCATAGAGTTGCGATCTCAACCGTCGATCGCGAACAAGCACAATCCAACGGATTGGAATCAAATCCGATTGGGTGTGAGCGAAACAGTACACCTGTTCGGTGTGACTAGGTGTGACTGGTCGATCTAGACCATAGGATCTGATCCAACGGTCAGATTGGATCGGGTGCGTACCTGTTCTTAATGGGTGCGTAGTGGCCTATAAATAGACCACTACTTGTCAGAAATCCACACACATATAATCCGAATTTCTTCCACATCTCTCTCTATGTTTTTCTAGCATTCATTCTGCGTTCTGTTTTGCTGCAGAAAATAGAACACAGTGATTCTTGGTTCTTATATTCGTTCAAGCAGGTATTCTATCCGTTTCATTAGTGCAAATGAAAAACGGAAAGAACTTTGAGTTCAGGTTTCGATTTATCTTGAAGGCAGATTTGCTATCACTACAACACGAAAGGCTTGTAGCGAGAATTTAATTTCCTCGCTAAAAGGCCGATTTCCTCGCAAAATGTATTTGCGAGGAAATTTTTCCTCGCCCATATTTCCTCGCAAAAAGCTTGTCGCAAAAAAGAATTTGCGAGAAAAAAAATTTCCTCGCAAATTCTGACCCAATTAGCGAGGAATTTTTTCCTCGCTATAGTTTTTCCCTCACTAGACTACTACACTGTTTATAAAATAGGCGAGGAAAATTTTCCTCGCTAGACTAATTTTTTCCTCGCCAATTATAGTTTTAGCGAGGAAATTTTTCCTCGTTAAAACTCTTGAAACTAAAAAATAGAGAATTCTCCAGATCATTTGCTTCCGCGCGAACATCGAACCGTGGCCATCGTGTATGGAGGCATTCACTCCATCCATCACACCAACTTCCTTTTCAGTTCAAACCTTTGCCTTTTTTTTATATAAACCTTTTGTTCATTCTTTCACCTCTCTAAATTTGTTTCTTTAAACCTTTCTCTCTAATTTTAGTCCCTTCGTAGTGTTTCTTTAAGCTTATTTTTTAAACCATTAACATTATTCGCTTTTATTGAATTTTTTTATAATTTAATGTTTTGTTATATATCTTTAATAAATCTTTATACCTTTCTAAATTTGTTTATTTTATACTTCGTTTTAATTCTCTCTAAGTTTAGTAACCTTTGTAGTGCCTAAATTAGTTTGAGCACTTTAAATTTCTGCAAATACGATATTTTTTTTTGGTGGGTTAATATCTTCTTACTGTGTATATGCGCCCATAACAATTTTAACTCAACTACAATATTACAATAGTAATAATTTGTTTATGTTTTTTTTAAATGGGGTTAACCTTACATATTTTGAAAATAGATTAGTGATATTTTGAAAATACATTTCGCAATTATTAAGGCACTTTATTTTTTGTTTAGCTTTTCATTAATTTTTTTTGTATAAATTAATAATTAGTTGTCTCTACGAAAAGCAATCCATATATCCCCTGCATTCTTTTTCTGCAAAGCACATCATTCATCCACAAACTTATAATCCCTATGTCCAGTCCTTTTTTTGGATTTATAACAGTCAAAGGAACAATACGATAGAATTGATGAATGCACTCTGTTACCTAGAGTGTTCTATTCCTTGGGTATTTATATACAAATACGGTTTACAAGTGATCAGCTTTACAAAAGCTATTGCAAATGATAAAATATAACCACTGAAATGGCTAACATTATTAGGATTTCTTTTCTTGATCAACTGATTTGCACTGATTGGTTGACACCCCCTGCAAGCTGTGGTCGAGGCATGACCTTCAGATTGAAACGCAGTGTCCGAATGCGGGAAGACGCAAGTCCTTTTGTGTAAAAATATCGGCAATTTGATCCTTGGTGCTAATATATTGGACGGTTAAATCACCACGAGCGATTTTGTCATGCCCAAAATGATAATCAATTTCAACATACTTTGTGCGGGCATGGAAGACGGGATTGGCTGTAAGATATGTTGCACCAATATATATTATCACACCACATTAATGGAGTGGCAACAGATATAAAGACCAAGTTCAAAGAGGAGTGACTGAACCCGGCCAAGTTAATTAGGCGACCACATCCGCAATAGCCTTGTACTTGGATTTAGTTGAAAAGCGAGCAACAGTGTGTTTGCTTGCGAGAGGACCTCTTTCCTTGATCAACTGATCATTTGCACTGATTGGTTGACAATAACTATAGTATGAACTTTTTTTTAGCATGTCCTTAAAATTTTTTTGTATTCAAACAATAAATTTTAGTACAATTTGAACATACTGACATTGTTAATAATTAATTTTAGTTGGAGAAAAGTGAATTCATATAATTCGTGTGAAAAATATTTTTGATTTCATCAATTTAATTAATGCGATTGGCGATGAAACTATTTTTTTTCCATTTATCACTTTTTTATTTTAATAAAATTTGCTTATGATATTTAACTATGTATACGTAGTTGATTATCCCTTACCACGTGATATTAAATATACATGAACATAATTAACAATGACTTACATATAAAAAATTTAATGAGTCCAAAAAAAGGTGATAAAAATATTTTTTGCCAAAGGGTTACATTTAGCGAGGAAAACAGATTCCTAGCAAAAGGATTACATTTAGCGAGGAAATTATTATTTCCTCCCTAAATGTAACCCTTTTGCGAGGAAATAATAATTTCCTCGCTAAATGTAACCCTTTTGGCGAGGAAATTTAATTTCCTCGCTAAATGTAACTTTTTAGCGACGAATTTGAATTTCCTCGCAGATTGTGTACTTTTAGCGACGAAATCTCTTTCCTCGCCATATTTCCTCGCAATAGGCCTTCCGTGTTGTAGTGTATAACCCTTTATATACCAACTGTGGGGGCAAATACTGTCTTAGGAAAGCGACATCGTCGTGACTCGAAGCGTATTACAGGTTTGGTGGAGATTTCGTCAACTGTTTTGAAATTGCAGCGGCCAATTTTTCCAACACCCTCTACCCACTTCGGAATCTCTCCATGAATTTTGTTGTTGGATAGTTCCAAAAAACACCAGATTGGATGAGTTTTGTAAGAATTCCGGGAAACTCGGTTATATTGCAAGAGAACAAACTCAACAAAGAAAGATTGGGCCAGGTAGCGTTGGCATTATTACTACCACTTCTCACTGAGATATTATTTTTCGAAAGATCAAGTATTTGAAGGTTTGAACTAAATTTTTGTAGCTCCACAACACAACTCAGATAATTCAATGAAAGGTTGAGGTAACGCAAGTTCACAAGACCTGAGATTGACTGCGGAATGGGACCATGTAGTTTATTGTCGCTCAAGTTAATGGACTCCAACTGTAAATCATGTCGGAATTCATGAATTTGGTCCAGTCAACTGGTTATATCCAAGGCCTAAGCGTTGCAATGAGGGAATAGTAAACAACCATGATGGTAGTGTTCCGTTGAGGGAGATATTGGATAAGAAGAAGTATTTTATGTTTCGAAATCCACTTATGTTGTAATTAGGAATAGGCCCCGCGGTAAGTGGATTAGACGAAATGCCTAAAAAAAAAAAGTCGTGTTAGGTTGGCCACCCAACGTGGAAATGGGCCGTTGAAATTATTAAAGGCCAAATCTAAATACTCCAACTTTGTAAGCTTAGAAAAGAACTCGGGAATTGTACCGTCAAGATTGTTTACCGCAATGCTGAAATACGTGAGTTGCTCAAGACTTGAGAGAGTAGATGGGACCTGACCGTTCAAATCGTTTCTCGATAAATATAGTACTGTAATCCTTGTGAGGTTTCCAAGCGATTCGGGAAGAGGCCAGAGAGTTCGTTGGAAGAAAGATCCAGGTATTTAAAAATCCAAGATAGCCAATCGAATTGGGTAGTTTTCCATTGAGTCCAGTCCCAGCAAGGTCGAGAGTCGCTAGAGAAGACAATTCAGGAAGGAATCGGGTAGACCCGAAGATATGTTTACTAGGTTAGTTTCAGGTTTTCTAGTGGGGTCAGGTTCATAAGCAGGGCTTTGAAATTGTGCGGTTCAAGTCTTAGCATACCAGCCCTGGACATATCATCCCAAGAAGAAGTGAGATCGAGTGAAACGAGTTTGGATAAGAGGCGATTTCCGAAGGGATTGAGCCTGAGAGAAAGGAAGAGCATAGGTTTAGATGGGATAAGATCGTGAAGCAGCTAAAAAGAGGGCGGAAAGGGGGAGTAATTGAAGTGATTGAAGGCGAGATTGAGTTGCTGGAGGTGCGAGAGTTGGAAAAGAGTGGTATTCGGGTGGATGGTGCCATAGAGTTTGCTGCAACTGAGGTCGAGCCTGTCACGTGACCATTGGACACATCGCATGTCACCCACCCGTCCCACGAGCAACAATCGTTATCACTAGTCTCATTCCAAGACAGTGTCTTCGGGTAATCATGATCATCACAGTAAGAGGAAGCATAGTCTATGGTAAACATTTGCTTAAATTGCAGCAGTGAAGATCTCTCGTCTAGAGAACACGAATTAATTGACGAAGGAGATGAAGAGAGAGGGGATGAACAAGCAGATTGATACTGGAGGAAAAAAGAAGAGAAAGTGGAATAGACATATCAACCTCTCCATTTTGTTTTTGGACTAACAAGAGAGGAAAAGTGATGAGTGCCTTTGGTTATGGAATTGTTAGATTGAAGTCATCGATCCCTTTATATAAACTGGTATACAAGTGAGTCAATGTACAACTAAAAAATCTTGAAATTACTCTTCGGCACAACCACTCATTTATGACTCAACTTAGAGTTTTTTTATTTTTGAAAATAATATTGACACTCTAAAAATTGATGGAGGCACTCTAAAAAATAAAAGAAAGTGGCTTTGGAATTATATTGATTTTAGAGTGTTTGCATCAATTTTTGGAGTGCCAATATCATTTACTCTTTTTTTTCCGGGGACATTTTCAAAAATGGAAAAATGGAGCTAGCATTTCGATTTGAAGGGAGCAGCTGAGAAGACAAATTTCCGTCCAAAAAAGAAAAACTACTATATATCTATATAGATTTATTGTCACAGACCCCAAAATGAGAAGTGACCGGCCGTGAACCATAAGGCCAACTCATGGAACACGCAGCCTAAAATAAAAATAAGTCGTCGATCAAAAAATAAATTTTTTGGTTATTAAATAATTCCCAATCATAAGCATGAGGCACAAAACATCTCATGAATCAAACAATCTCAAAAAGATCCAAATATCTGACAAAATGTTTCAATTGCGGAAGCGATAAGTAAAATACTAAATCATGATGAGACACCCTAAGGAGGTTAAAGAACATACAATCCTGAGATACCGCCAGAGTCCTCCTAACTGCCCAATTTGCCTAAAAAAAAAGTTGGAATAAATCCGTCAGCTGACGAGCTCAGTGAGTAGCAAATCATGCATATTTGAATAAGATTTGAAATAAGGATCAAAATAATTTACCATGTCAACATAATTTGGCATATGTGGTGAACAACAAAATAATTAATTAATCCAATTAACGATTCATCCGATAAGTCTTATGGGTGTTCTCAATTCAAATCTCCAACAACAATGGGGAACCACAACCAAAATCAATAGTAACAAATGCCAGTGAACAAATGTCAGAACTTAGAGTCACCACGAGTAGGCAGCCTGAGAAACTTTTCCATAAGATCGATTCAGTCAATAACAACCGTGGAGCATTAGGAGTCACCGGCCTAATCCGGTCCTCTTCCCTAATGGCCAGAGTCACCCGCAACACAGAGGATTAATTTCCTTGGACTTCCAAAATAAATGTTTCCATCAATATCCACAAAGTTCTCCCCAAAATATTATTCGATCAACAAATGGTTTCACCATCCGGCCGCATGCCAATTTCAAGAACCAAATAAAACAAATATATGTTCCCAATTTCAATTATTAATTTTCTAAAACAATAATTTAAGAGATACGGGAAAGTTCGCAAATACGTAACATGCTTACCACGCACCTGGGTCCATATGTAACACAATCGAAACAACGCAAAACGAGCCTACCTGAAACCACGAATCATAGAGCAATATTATCACTAACTGTTGCAATTAGGACTACTATAAAATTACAATTAACGTACTTATCCTAAAACTAACTCACTCAAAGCCACCAGAAACCTTACAAAAGTCAAACTTCAATCTCCAAGTCCAAGTAAAGCTCATAATCCATTCCACGTACACATAACCCACGCATCCTTCCAAGTGCCAAAATTAAGTTCTTGTCGAATACACATGATCCCTATGTTTGCATATGGTAAAACTAGATTCTGGGTGCCCCTAATTAATCTTCACTTTACTTCACATGCACAGGCGTACGTCACCAACCGAGCACCCAAACCGTGCACACCCTCTCTCTCTCATACCCACAACTCCAAATACACCCAGTAACTTAATCCTCAACACAAGAACTTCGTGGACCATCCAATCAAAGTCTAGCCTCCATACCCACGCTCAAAAATTACAGCCCTAGCGTGAGAAAATCAAAAAGAAGGGAAAGAGGAATAGATATGAAGAGAAGAAGAATCACTTAGTTGGGGCTACCTCCAACCAGCCAAAACGCCTACTGACTGCGGCTTCCATCTCTCAATATAAAATAACCCTAATTCTAATATAAGTCTAACTCCCTCCGAGGCCACGTTTCTCCCTTAATGCTAATAATATATTACTTGATATATAAAGGTCACACAATACTAATGTAAACTAGATAATTAATTATAAAATCTAGTCTAATACGTGCCGAACTGTAATTTTAGACTTATAAATTTATTTAACAAAATGAATTTCTATTTCCCAATATTACAATGATGTCAATAATATCCATAGTGCGCACAAAAATAACTAATTGAGATTTGACCATAACACCCAATTATAAATAGCCAAAATAAGTAATAAGATAAATAAAAATGCTAGGTCGTAACATCCTTCCCCCCTTAAAATAAATTTTGTCCTCGAAATTGCTTACTAACCTCATGCATACAAATATGGGTACTTCTCGCGCATCTCCTTAGCACATCCCATGTAGCTTCTTTAACCGTGTGATTGCACCACAATATCTTGACCAATAGAATCGTTTTAATTGTGAAGCACCTTTCTCCTTCGTATCCAGAATCTCTACAGGTTGCTCATCATAAGTTAAATCATTCCGATCATGAAGTTGCTCATAATTAATTAATAACATGGAACGGGCTATGCACATATTTCCTCAATATTGACACATGAAAAATATTATAAACTTGGCCAAACTAGGCGGCAACACCAAACAAATAAACCACCTCACCAATCCTTTTCAAAACCTCAATTGGCCTAATATGGTGAGAACTCAACTTTCCCTTTCTTCCAAACCGAATAACATCTTTCTATGGGGACACCTTAAGAAATACAATATCTCTAGTTACAAACTCCAAATCCCTCTAATAACTGTTCGAATCAGTATCTCTTACAATATGACCAGAAATTGAACTAGCCCAAATCTATCAAAGAAGTTAATCAACCAACCTTGTCAATCAAATTAAGACTACCAGAATTGTAAAAAGAATGTCAAAATAATAGTCACTAGATTTCCACCACTTCAAAAATATTCATAGGGCCATCTAATCACTCCAAATCCCTCCTACGGTTATCTGCATAACTTTTCTATCTATTCCAAGTGGTTACAAACCTTTCCAAAATAGTTTTTTTTTTTTCAATCCTCCACCAAGTCAAGTCCTAAAAGTCACCTATCTCCAACCTCATACCAACAGATAAGGGAATCTATACTTCCGTCCATACAAAGCCTCGTATGGAATAACTCCCAAAGTCAAATGATAACTATTATTGTAAGAAAATTTCATCAACGACAATTGATCATCCCAATATCCTCTCCACTCTAAGGTACATGCTCTCAATAAATCCTCCAAAGTCTGTATAGTGCTCTCACTCTGACCATCAGTTTGCGGGTGGTAAGCAGAACTAAAAAAGTAAACGAGTTCCCATCACTACCTGTAAGGCACCCCAACACTTGAATACAAATGGGGATCACAATCTGACACAATTAATTCAAGTGCACCAGGGAGTCTAACAATCTCCCTAAAATACAACTGCACTAACGTTCCAACTTATACATCATGCTAATAGCAATAAATGTACCGACTTAGTGAGCCAATCAACTACAAACTCCAAACTCGACTTTCATGTAAGAGTTATAATCTCTTAGCAACTCCAGATCACTCACATCAAGATCAAAGAAATGTATGCAGTTATTTGAAACTCTGAAAAGAATCATGCCTCCATAAGATTGAACATCTCGAATATCCAAGAACTCCAAAAATTTGCCAACCATTCAATAGTTACTACTGCCTCATTATGTCCAACATTACTACATCCAAGTGCATCTAATCTTGTTCCAAGTGGACCATCCATACGTAAAATCCGGCATCAATAGAGCAATTCAAACAAAAGGATTATCCTAGCCAATATCATCATTTCTTCTAAAACTCCAAATCTCAATGGTTCATCTCATTAACCTCTTCATTTCATATCAACATACTTTTCAATAGGCACACGAAGCATAGCACAAACCACTAATAAAATGTTTGAAACAGACCATCATAACCAATTCTATCATATTCTCCAAACTCCAAAATTAATAGTTTAAACAATAGTGCATCCTCCAATAAACACCTAATCAAAAAACGGTTCCAAATGACTTTCAAGAATCCAATTCCTTAGTTTTCCACCTAAACATTAATCACACTCAAGCCGAACATACTCTATGCACTCAGAACCACCAATTAAATGAATATATGCTGCAACAAACATTTATGGATATCACCAAAAAAAAGCTACTAACTCAAACAGATACTAAATCCATAATACTAAGTACATCATCAATACCTAAAAGTATATTTGTAAGGCTAGCTCCATCACTAAAAAGAACATTTGGATATATTTTTTTCCGCTAAAGTGATACGTCAAGGTTGAATATTCCATTACTAGCTATGAATTTTAACTATCTCCTCCACATTCAACTTGATAACAATTACGTTCCAAAAGTACATATAATCCTTCATGACATCTTACTACCTTCCATAGCTATGAACCAACTAAATATTTCCACAAAAATCTCCATGTAATTATACTCCAATTTCACTTAAAAGGAACTAACTTAAAACTAACAAATAAGATAATCTACCAATCACAGTTAGAATTAGTTGCCGTGGAAAGAATCCAAAATAATTACAGCTCAAACCAAGTATGCCAAGCTCTAAGGATTGATCCTCAACAATGTACCACTTCAATCCCACTACTCACAAAAACTCAAAGTCTACTAATAAACTCCTTAAACCTCAAAGCTTTTGGTTTATTACAATACCACTAGTCGTATGGCTCAACAGATCACCTTTTGTTATGATTGGTTTACAAATCAGCTAAACATCATACACCCATACCCTCTAAACAGTTTCGTTGAAACATTTTCTCAAATCAATCTTCACGAGAGTCCAAACAAATTATCAAATCCAGATTAAAATTTTAGGAAACAAAGAAGGCTCCCAACTTCACACCCTATTCCACGTATTTAGCAATGGTGGCAAGAGCAAAATTATTAAATAAATGCAGTCTAATCTAATTACCTCAACCAAAGTTCAAGACGTCTACGAATAGTATTGCTGAAGTATAAACAAGATTTTATTCCACTGAATCATCCAAAAATTTCAAGGGTCATTTTACACATATCTACAGCCTTTATCAATACCCAAACTCAATGGTGTCTTCAAAACTAATAATCGAACTAACTAGCTACTAGTTTCACTTCCAAAATAACGCATAATACACCTCACCGCTTAAAGATCCTAAAATTCACCTTGCAAACTTGAAGACCAACTCCATGCACTAACCCAAAATTTAATACCACATAATATTCCTTTGTCATTCCAAAGCCATGTCTCTAAATTATCCCCAAAAGTAGGAGTTTTAACCTTTCGCAGCAAATAAACTAAGAACCCCAAAACTACTGATGATCAAGTCAGTAACACGCCATATTTACTTCAAATGGCACGATAACAGCTCTAATCACATAAGTTTACCCACACAAATTTTCTCCTTCCTAAACTTCCCATAATTCCACAATACCGTAATGCATTAAATTTTCAAAGCACCACCAGTGCACTCCATAACCTGATTGTCTAATCACCAAATTAAACATACTGTACCAATCCTTTTCCATAGACTCAAACCAACCAAATTAAGCACTCACATGCTGATACAGCCATAGCCCATGCATGCCAACATCAATCAAGCAACCGTACCCTTGCCAAAGCCTATCTATTTATTAACAAATCCTCAAAACCGAACAACTACTACTGTGATTAGAAAAACCCACTTTCAATGATCAATTACTCCAATTTTATAGGGAGCCTTGTTGATAAGGACATACTACAGGGTTTAACATGTAATTAGTCCACCAAAACTTTTAACAGTGGTTCCAGTACATTCTCCACTACTTTTCCAACAATACCCCTCATTTAAACACAAGCGGCTGAAAAAATAAAACCCATATCAGTCGATCATTTCCCTTCCAGAAGAGCGAGAAAGAGAGAACGTACGAGAGAGAGAGAGAGAGAGAGAGAGAGAGAGAGATGTAGACACCCCAATCTGGGCTTCCGGATTAGTTTACTTACGGTTTTTGATTCCCCGATGATGAAATGGATCAAGAACACCCCGGGAATGATAGCGTGTTTGAGCTTTGAGTGTTTGCAAAACCCTTGAACCTAACCTAGCCTAAGCCACTTCAAAAAACCAAAAACCTTGCTGGTCCGCGCCAGGGCGCAGCTATCCCGCGCCCGGGCGCACCATCGCGCGAGGGTTTCACTCCATCGCGCGACAGTGCGCCAGGGCGCACCATCGCGCGACAGTCTCACAACCATCGCGCGACGGTCCAACCTACCACCGACCTTTCTGATGGAGGACAATTGGCCACCAATGCAGCCTCAGCTAGGCCTCGTGGACTGCCTGAACTCCTCTGTTTCCAACCAGATTCACCCCTTTCCCTATTTATACCCCCATTTGTTCTCTTTCAAAGGGTGAACAAAAATTGGCATTCAAAAGGCTTACACCCTAAGCACAATAAAGAGCATAGCTTGTTCTTCTTCAACTCAAACACCTCAAACAACCTCACCTCAATTCAAAGCTCAAATACTCTTTCAAACCCGAAGCCAAGGTATAGCTTCCCTTCTGTTTTCTGTTCTGATCCCTGAGGGGGGCTGGCAGGGCCCAAGGCTGGTAATCAATACCAGTTCTGGTCCTAAAGCTGGCGAGGTTTCAAAAACCGTCATGGTAGGAACCAGCGCGCGATGGTCCCACTCTCTCTCGCGCGACACTTCGGTGTTGCACACGATGGGCCGCGTGGGGATTGGTGTCCTACTGTTTTATGTTGTATTTCGTATATAGATCACTGTTAAGCATGCTAAAAACCAGTTTAACGGCTTTCCTTTGTTAGATTTGTTACCTATAGTTCAATATTCATTTCTGCTGATTGTGGAATACCCCTGGGATAATTCTGGATCTGTCCCAGAACCCAGAAAATGTGAACCAAGCACTGGTCTGTCCGCGCCAGGGCGCAATTATCCCGCGCCGGGGCACACCATCGCGCGAGGTTTCACTCCATCGCGCGACAGTGCGCCAGGGCGCACCATCGCGCGCCCGACTCACTCCATCGCGCGACAGTGCGCCAGGGCGCATCCTCGCGCGACAGAGTGACTCCATCGCGCGATAGTTTGCCTCTGACCAGTGACTGGCCTTGCACGGGTAGCTTGGCCTTAAGCCATTATTTTGTCCCCACACTGTTTATGGGGTGTTTTGTTAATTTCTAGGGCTTTTAAGCCTTTAAACTGTATATTACGCTGCCTATAAACTGCGTGGTTTGTCCTGGGTGTGCACTGGTCCTTCCAGAGCCCAGAAGGTTTGAGAATAAGAGCTGTGGGTTTTAAGCTCACCGGCGCGTGATTGTCTTGGAATTATGCGTGCAGGAGTAAACAACATGTAGTGACTTGTTCAGTGCATGTTGGTTTCTTCCTGCGCACGTCACTCCAAAACAGGGGCTCCCCAGTTTGTTTAAACTCCCACAGCAGTCTGTTCTCATCCTATACTAACTGCTCATCCATGCTATCTATCACATCCTGCAAACGTGTTACAGTTTTAATCCCTTTTAACTGTTCCCCCGCCCTAATTGGCTAAAAATTGATTAATCAAACAGAATCGCAAACAAACAACATTTTCGCAAATGCCTAAGTAGAGACCGATCTCCGGATTGGGCGAGAGGGGTGCCATAAAACCCTTCCCCTCTCGTAACCTGGCTCCCGAACCCAGATATGGTTATGACGGACTGGTTCCTTAACTTTTTCAAATCAAACAGCGCGGCAGGTGCTTCGAAATACGGTTCCTTGGGTGTCGGACCTTCAAAACCCGAGTGGCGACTCTGTATTTTCGCGAGCGCTTGACGTCCAGCTTCAAAAGCGCTCCCGCAAACCGGCAGCATCTTCGGGCAAATCGCATTTGCCCACAAGAGAAAAAACCCCATTCGCCACCTTCGTTTTCCTTCATCGATGCCTTCGTTTGGTTTCGTCGTCGTCGTTATCATCTACCTCGTCATTTTCAAACGGAACTGGTAAGTAAATATTACACATTCTTGTCTTCGTTAAGGTTTTCTAGTGCTCGTCATTGATTAGACTTTGTATTTCGTTTCTACTACTGCTCTTAGGGTTTGGTAAGCATCTTGGAGTCCAGTTAAGTCTGTTGGTTCTTCTTATTATGGTTGCATTAGGGTTTGTAGACCGTTGATTAGGATTTTAGCTTATTCGTACTGATTAAGGCTATTGTAGTCTGTTAGTTAGGGTTTCGGGTTTTTGTTCTCTCATATTCTGTGCATCCACCTGCAACAGATAAGGTTTCGTGTTAAAGATAAGGTATTCTGATTTTGGTTGCTTAGTATTGTACTCTGTTTTTAACAGTTATGGTTATCTGTTGGGAAAGAGTTTAGGTTTTTTATAGTCTATTTGTTTCGTGTTATGGTTATCTCCTTATAACATTAGTAGATAACTGTGACTGTGTTCTTCGTTGGTTAGGGTTTTGTTAGCATTTTGCATTACATTTGGAGTGTATTCGTACTGATTAAGGCTATTGTAGTCTGTTAGTTAGGGTTTCGTGTTTTTGTTCTCTCATATTCTGTGCAAAATAAATGCTCTGAATTTTATTTGTGTTAAAGATAAGGTATTCTGATTTTGGTTGCTTAGTATTGTACTCTGTTTTTAACAGTTATGGTTATCTGTTGGGAAAGAGTTTAGGTTTTTTGTAGTCTATTTGCTTACTTCATATTTATACTATATTTTTAACAGTTATGGTTATCTCCTTATATGTGTAGGACATGAACAAAACAGAAAGGTAAAGAACAGATGGAAGTATGTAAAGCTCGGCCATTAAAAATTATTTTGCCTTCGCAAAAGATGAGAATGAAACAGTCACCAAGAAAAAGAACAATAGAACCAAGTCCAACAAATCTAGAACAAAAAGAAGGATTCCTCTCCCCCTGAAAAAGCAGACAACTCCAATGAAACCATCTGCTGAAAATGTCCGGAGTCCAAGAAAGAGGATAATAGAACCAAGTCCAACAAATCTGGAACAAAAGAAGGATTCCTCTCCCCCTCAAAAGCAGACAACTCCAACAAAGAGTCCAAGAAGGAAACCATCTGCTGAAAATGTCCGGAGTCCAAGAAAGAGGACAATTGAACCAAGTCCAACAAATCTGGAACAAAAGAAGGCTTCCTCTCCCCCTCAAAAGCAGACAACTCCAATTAAACCATCTGCTGAAAATGTCCGGAGTCCAAGAAAGAGGACAAGATCAAATACAGAACATATGGATGAGCAGCATCCGACAAAAAGAACAAGATCTGCCACACAAGATGTGAGGAGTCCCCAGAAGAAAAAACAAACCAAAACACGTATTGTGTTGGAAGAGGGAAAACAGGAGGATAAAGAGAGAGAAGATGAAGAAGATGATGATGCAGAAGAACAACAACAAAAACAAAAGATTAATAAACGAACAAAAGCTGCCCCATCCTAAATCCAGGTATGGTTATGACTCAATCTATCATAATATAAGCGTTGCAAGAGTAACAAGCTACCTATATGTGGTTATATATAATAATCTGCCTATATATGTGTTGGAAGAGGGACAATCTAAAAATTTAAACTTATCCAGGTACTCAAACTCAGAAATCAAAGAAGAAGGGGGGCCAAAAAAAGAAGAGACCTGAACAAGATGAACAAGATGGAGAAGTGGAAGAAGATGAAGTTGAAGAAGAGGAGGAAGAAGAGGGGTCAGAAGAAGAACAGGGAACAGAAGAACAAGAAGAAGAATGGGTGCCAGAAGAAGGGCGGCCAACAAAAGAAGAGGAGTCATCATCATCTTCATCAGAAGAAGATGAAGATGAAGATGATGATGAAGATGAAAAGGATCAAAAAGAGCTGCAGAAAAAGACTGCCCGCTCTAAATCCAGGTATGATTATCAGTCAATCTGTGTACTAAATATTTGGTTAACTGTGCTTAACTTTGAATTATAGACTGTGTTGTATGCCAACACTTCAATAGATGACCATAACTGTCGAATGATGTTCTCTGAATGTTGATAAGAACACACAGATGGGGTTAACTTTGAATTCTAGACTGTGTTGTATGCCAACAACTTCAATAGATGACCATAACTGTCGAATGATGTTCTCTGAATGTTGATAAGAACACAGATAGATGTGGTTAACTGCCAGGTTTTTCTGGGCTGTGTTGTATGACAACAACATCAGTAGATGACCATAACTGTCGAATGATGTTCTCTGAATCTCGATAAGAACACAGATAGATGTGGTTAACTGCCAGGTTTTCTGGGCTGTGTTGTATGACAACAACATCAGTAGATGACCATAACTGTCAAAAATTGTTCTCTGAATGTCGATAAGAACACACAGATGTGGTTAACTTTGAATTATAGACTGTGTTGTATGCCAACAACTTCAATAGATGACCATAACTGTCGAATGATGTTCTCTGAATGTTGATAAGAACGCACAGATGGGGTTAACTTTGAATTCTAGACTGTATCGTATGCCAACAACTTCAATAGATAACCATAACTGTCGAATGATGTTCTCTGAATGTTGATAAGAACACACAGATGGGGTTAACTTTGAATTATAGACTGTGTTATATGCCAACAACTTCAATAGATGACCATAACTGTCAAACTTTGCCAACAACTTCAATAGTAATCATTTATTTGATTTAATCCTATATGAATCCATACATATATGGACCAATAGTCTGAAAACTGAAACTCATGCAGGAAGCCTATTGAGAACAAGGGGCAAAAAAAGAAGACTCGTACAAAAAAAAAAATGCAAAGAAAGAAAAGAAAGCTGTGAAGAAGGAAGTGGAGAAATTTCAGTATAGGTAATATTCTCCTTTCTTTTTTGCACAATTGAATTACTTGTTAGATAAATTTTTCTATGTTTACATGTTTTAAATTATACGTTATTTTGTTCAAATTTTGTGCAGGTCCAGCATGGTGTCTTTTGCCAAGCTTCTTAAAGATATAAAGTTCACAGAAACCCAAAAAAGAGAGATGCAAAAATCACCTTTTAGTACTCTTATCTTGGCTGTAGCTGATGCACAATGGGATGACTCATATTTTAAAAAAAGTGATCATGATGCTTTGAAGCTGGTAGAACAGTATGAAGGACAAAGAGGGAGGTTCAAGTTAGGAGCCAAATTAGTAAAGATAACGGCTAGAGAGTTTAGCCTTATATTTGGAATCAAATCTGGGCCCAATAGAATTGAACTATCAAAAAAAACCCAGGATGCCAGAAATAACCGTTTGCCTATGAAATTAGTGTGAAAAGGATAATGACAAATATTAGTTTGAGAGGATTCTTCAATACAAAAGTTATGGCAGGAGAAAATGAACAAGATGCAAAGGATGTAGCAAGTGTGCTAACCCTCTATCTCATTTCAAACGGTGTTTTTGCCAAGCACAGCATCGAGAATCAGTTGGAGTTTCTTTCCGTTTATTGAAGACTTGGAGAAGTGCAGCTCCTATGCATGGTCAACGTTTTTACGGAAGAGCTGATTAAGCAGTTGAACACCAATTGTACAACACCAACTGTTGCAGGTGGATGCATCGTGGGTCTCTTGGTAAAAACCTCTACCATTTTCTGATCTAAATTTTTTTCTATTTTGTATCGTAAACGAATTTGTATTTTCATTCAATACAGTACTGGTTGTGTGAACATACGACCTTAATACAAGAAGCAAAGCCAGATAATATGCCAAGATTCATGAAGTGGAGGCTTTCTGACTTGACTGAAGCGTTGGTGACACACCCATTGTGTTCTCTTGATCCAGAAAAGGTAAAATATAATTTATTGAATTCTTGATTGTGTGCTATAACCAACATCAATGCTTAAGTATAACTGTAAAAGTTTATACTCTCTATCTTGCTGTGAATTTCTGGAATGTTTGCTATGCCAACATTATCAATAGTTTATGGTTATCTATTATTTTGGAAAATTTCAATGCAATGTCCTTAATTTCAATGTAGGTCGCGGAATCGGAATTGGGACCGAATGATGAAGAGCAAGAGTTTGTTGGACTTGCCGATGGTGATGAGGAGGAGAAGGACACAAATGAAGTTATGAAGACTGAGGATGTGGCGCATAACAGAGAACAAAATCGAATAAAAATCCTTGAAGACGAAATCAAGAGATTGAGAGAGGAAAATGAGCAAAAGGAGAAGACCATTTGTGAGCTTAAGAAAAGGATTTTGGAGCTTGAACATGAAACTATTCCTGACCTTAGTTTTGAAGTAGAAACCTCTCATTTTGAGAGGAATTTCATGGCAAACGAAGTTAAGGACAAGGAAGTGGAGATTTGTGGAATACTTGTGGAAAATGAAATAATTGCTGACAAGCTTGAAATGGCCGAGGAAAATTTGGACGACATGGCAGCACATTGTCTTACCCAACAAGTCAAGGAGGGAAAAGAAGTAAAGCTCCCTGATGAACAAAGGAAAGAACAAGACAAGGAGGTCTTTACCAATGAAGGTGCCACCCTCTTTGAAGAAATGGTCCCCGATGTAGAAGTTGACAAGACAATAAATGAAACAGTACTTGATATTCTACATGATCAAGGCAAACCCAAAAAGAAAACCGGGAAGACCCCATCATCTATGACAAATAGGGTCAAAGGAGTTTACTCAAGAGTGGAGAAGCGGGACTCGAGTTATATCTATCCTGAGGATGAGAAGAAGAAGAAGGATACTGAAATGTGGAAGGCTGAAAATACAAAGTTGGGTCGTTTCCTGTCAGAAAAGGACATGAATTTATTGAAACGCTTCCATCAATTATATCAAGGACATGAGATGTAAGTAAAAACTCTAATTCTGGTATTCCAACATCAGTAGATAACCATATTTTTTTTGTTTTTCACAGACACAATGAACCTATTTGGCAAAACAACAAAACCGAAGAAACTGTGACTCTAAAATCCATAATCAAGCTCTTGCAAGAAGGAGATATGGGAAATGAGGTAAAGAAAATTTGTATTATCATGTGCCAAAATATACTTTTTGTTGACCTTAATATATAACATGAAAACATAAATTATGCAGGTGATTGATGGGTATACTGACACGCTGAAAACACAGCAGGAACAAAAAGGCCAAGATCGTGGAAATGTTGCGTACATCACATCCACTTGCTGGGTAATTATATCTCATTTTCCCACAGAACATCAGTAGATGACCATAACTGTCAAAAATTGTTCTCTGAATCTCGATAAGAACACAGATAGATGTGGTTAACTGCCAAAAATTTTGGGCTGCGTTGTATGACAACAATATCAGTAGATGACCATAACTGTCAAATTATTCTCTGAATCTCAATAAGAATACAGATTATATCTCATTTTCCCACAGAAGTTATGTATTTTTGATGCGTAATAACTAAATATTTTCAACAGACACTGATCACATCGGCAAATGAGTCACTCAAACGTCACTTTCATAGGAAGATTGCAGAACTGCAAGAGGAAGCACAACAAAAGGGCAACGATTACTATAGATTAATTGTGTTCCCGATCAACTCTTTTGGAAAAAAGACTTCCAAAAATACCAGCCCATACCATTGGACAGTAGTCATTTATGATGTTGAAGCGGAGGAATGGAGACATTACAACTCCTTCCGATCAAGAAGAAAAGTTGATCTTTACCTTCAAGATGCCATCACAGTGGTACGAAGTCTTGCACTTTATTCTATTTCACATAATGCATGTTTGAAAATATAACAGACTAAAAATATTATTTGTTTTGGAAACATAGAAAAACTGCGTAGAACAATTCATGAAGGAGTTGGAATTAAGAAGAATGACCTTCCACAGTTCGAGCTCTTATCACAAGCACGGCCCATCTTTAAAATTGGTGCTCCGATAAATCAGTGGATGAAACCCCACAGCAGAATGAATCATCGTAAGCTTCCAACAAAGTTGCTTTATCTTAAGCTCTGATCATCATTCTTTCCTCTCTAACTTATTTTCACTTGAATATGTGCAGTGTTGATTGTGGCATATTTGTATGTTACATCATTAAGCGATTGGCAGAGAAAAGGGAGATACCACAAACACTACAACCACGTGATGTTGCAGAATTCAGAGTAAATATGGTTCACAAATTTCTGAATGATGACCAAAGGACATGGACAGAAGATCTGTGGAAGGACAACCAAATGGCTAATAAGATGGAACAATAGATAAAATCCTGTAAATGGTAGTATTTTGTCTAACAAGAGGGAATAGTACAAATGCTTGTGTTTTGTCTTATTTTATGTAATTGATCAGCTCCAAACAATTGGAATTTACTGTTCATGTTTCTTGGTGTCTGATGCAAAAATATTAATCTGTTGCGAAGTAAAATTAGTCATTGTACAGGTTTTTTGGTGTCCGATGCTAAACTGTTAATTTGTTGGGAAGTAAAACATTGGAATTTACTGTACATGTTTCTTGGTGTCTAATGCAAAATTGTTGATCTTTTGGGAATTTACTGTACATGTTTCTTGGAGCATAATGACGCATGATTTGTTGGTTTATGGAATTACAATAACTGTGGAATTCCGGATAGTATGACAACAACATCAGTAGATGACCATAACTGTCGAATGATGTTCTCTGAATCTCGATAAGAACACAGATAGATGTGGTTAACTGCCAGGTTTTTCTGGGCTGTGTTGTATGACAACAACATCAGTAGATGACCATAACTGTCAAAAATTGTTCTCTGAATCTCGATAAGAACACAGATAGATGTGGTTAACTGCCAGGTTTTCTGGGCGGTGTTGTATGACAACAACATCAGTAGATGACCATAACTGTCGAATGATGTTCTCTGAATCTCGATAAGAACACAGATAGATATGGTTAACTGCCAGGTTTTCTGGGCTGTGTTGTATGACAACAACATCAGTAGATGACCATAACTGTCAAAAATTGTTCTCTGAATGTCGATAAGAACACAGACAGATGTGGTTAACTGCCAAGAATTCTGGGCTGTGTTGTATGACAACATCACTAGATGACCATAACAGTATCTTAAACATAAATTTCACAAAGTAGATTGACAGATAAAGTTTTTTTTTTATTTGATCCAAGTGACCGATAAAAGCTATCTCATACAAAACATTCTTTATGAACCCTAAACTCATAAACCGTAAACCCTAAACATGCTATGTAAAAACCAAAAAAAGAGAGAGATAACAGTATCTCAGACAACATTCAATGTCCAATGAATATGAATCAACAATAGAACACAATGAATCAATCGCAAGCTTCCTTACATCTCTTCCTATTATGATTTCCTAACTTCTTGCACCTGCCACACCTTATTTGCCTCACCTTTTCACCCCTTGACCGGATTCTTGCAACCTTGGGTCTCCCACGTGGCCTCCTTGTCTTAGGAGGAAGAATAAGAGGAAGAATAATAGCAGAATTTTCAGACACTTGTGCAGCTCCAAGAGTAGAAATAGGAACAGGATGTATAGGACAATCGTAGGAGAGTCGGAAAGCATCAGCAGTGTATAATGGATCAATATGATTAGATACATCTATGCCATTCTTCTGAAGAGCTGTGAATGCATGCACACAAGGAAAACCATTGAGCTGCCAACGACAACATGTGCATGTCTTGTTTCTTATGTCAACCACAACAGCTGGTAATGAAGACACTTCAAAAACCTCATCACTTGATCCAAACACAGTCCATGACCGTCCTTTATTAAAGAACTCTCTCAATTTCGCATCATATTCAGGACACAAAAACACTGTTCCACTTTCTTGATAACTGTTTCCTTTCACACATTTGAGTCATGATTTGAACCCTGATCGTATCAACACATTTAAGGACTGACACTTACGAGCTTCAAGAATCCAGTTGTTGAAAGACTCCACAGCATTTGAAGTCATTTCCCCATATCGTTTACCTGGGAAATATGCATTCGCCCAATTATACAACGGAATGGAAGCAACAAACTCCTTAGCTCGGTCTCCACCAACCTCAAACAATTCGTTTACACAGTTTTCAAAATCTAATATTGTTGGTGCAAGAGCACAATCATTGAAGAGACTCACTACTCGTTCCCGAAAACCATTAGGTGCTCTTCCTGACATCCTATCCCTCAAGTTATTCTTCAAATGCTGTAGACAATAAGAATTATATCCATTTGAGAAAACCTCTGGCACATGCTTCACAAGACCAGTATGGCGATCCGTTATAAAAGTAAGTTCACGAGCTGACAGAATAGATCTCAACTTCAACAAAAAACCAAAGCCAATTATCATCGGTCTCAGAATCAACAACACCATAAGCAACCGGAAACAATCCTACACCACAAAAAACAACAGATAACAGTATCTCAGCAATAACAGTCTCTGTATCTACCAGAACAAAGTAAGAGATAATTATATCTCAATAAAAACGGTCTCTACCTACCAGAATAAAGCAAGAGATAACGGTATCTTAAAAATAATAGTCTCTGTATCTACCAAAATAAAGCAATAGATTATGCTATCTCAGTCAATAATCACAAAACTAGAAAGAGATAACAATATCTCAGTCAATACAGTTCACAAATAAAAGAGAGAGATAACTTTATCTCAGAATAAACATTCTCTGAATTTGAAAAAAAAAAGAAAAAAAACTGACCGTTATCAGCATCCTTCCCAACGGCTGCGAGTAAAGTTCCCTTATATCTCCCCGTCAAAAAGTACCATCAAGACACAAAAAAAGGTCGACAAGAGTTGAATCCTTTGATGCATGCATCGAATGCCACAAATAACCTTCGAAACCGATTATCTTCACAACATTCAACGTCCACAACACTACCAGGATTTTTTCTCCTTCGGCGACCTCCGTATACAATCGAAGTTTGTTAAATGACAATGCATAATCACCTTGAGTATCATTGTTCGCCATCTCAACACCTAACCACGCATGGTGATAACCGATTGTAGTACCGTATCGTTGCCTGAAGAATCTAACAGCATCTATAGGCTTATATGACGCCTTTGAACGAACTTCATCAAGAACTTCTTCCGCAACAAGCTTTGAAGACATCCGAGAATTTTTTGAATTACAAATTGTAGCTCCACAGCTGTGTTCTTTTTCAAGCTCCTTAATGCAAAAAAAAAAAAGATTTGATTTGTCTAGAATTGCATGAATAAACCATTTACACCCATCTGCCTTAAAAAGCACACTCAGCTGTCACTCTGGATTGGTCATTCTTCAAAATACTTGAACCTAAATCCAACTTCAATTGCATACTTACACAAAGATGACCTAAAATGCTTAACACCACCTCTAAATTCTTGACCAACATGACTAATCAAATACGCCCAATCAGCAGAAAGTCTTTTTGTCTCATGATGAGGACAAAATTTTTCAAGAGGATCCTCAACAATTTCAGAATGCGAACTATTAGTTACTCCACCATTTTCATTGCTATGACTGCTTTCACCGATTTCAAAACGGCTACTAACTCTACAATTACTGTCTTCAACAGATACCTCAACACAAACGAGCACCATATGCAGCAGCTAAATCCATCATATTATGAAAATCATCATCATCATCAAGGAGTATATTAAGATGATCACAAACAGAATACAATAACCTCATTGATACCAAACCATTCCACTTGTTAGAAATACTTCCAATAAGATCCTCAAATTGATAACCTTCTGTCACCATAACAACAAGACTGTAGGATCCATATTTGCACAATAGAAGAATAGAAGAATCCATTTCAACTTCAAAAAACAGTTCAATCTGCAAACAAATAACATTATATCAGAATAAACAAAGCAGATACACATATCTAAAAAAAAGTAGTCTATCTACAAAAACAAAGCAATAGATAATGATCTCAACAAAAGCAGTCTCAGTATCTACGAGAAAAAAGAAATAGATATAATGCTATCTCAGCAAATAAACAAAAATAGAAAGAGATAACAGTGTTTCAGCAAATACAGTTCACAGTGATACACATATCTTAGCAACAATAATTTCTGTATCTACCAGAATAAATCAATAGATAATGTTATCTCAACAAAAATAATCTCAGTATCTAGCATAATAAAGCAATAGATAACGTTATCTCAGCAAATAAACTCTATAAAAACAAAAATACAAGAACACAGCAAAAATCAAAATAAATACTGAAACAGAGAAGAACAGAGCGATAGAGAAGAGAGAGAGAGATCGTCACAAAGTGAAACGAGATCGTGATCGCAATTCAGAATTGAGATCGTGACAGTGATAGTGAGCTGTGATCACGGGAAGAGAGAGAGAACTGAGCTGTGATCGCCGGAGAGAGAGAGAGAGAGAGAGAGAGAGAGAGAAAGAGAGGCGCACCAGCGATTGAGAAGAACCAGAAATTGATCTTCCTGCTCGAGATCCAGGAATTGATCTTCCTGCTCGAGATCCAGAAAACGAAAACGGAATGTAGAACCAGCGATTGATCGTCTTGCTCGAGATCTAGAAACGGAAACGTATCTCCAGTACGGTGCACGTTGAGAAGAACCAGGAAACAAAAATTCAAAAATAACACTATATATATAAACGCAGGTAAGGGCATTTTGGTCTAAAAAACGGACTGTAGACCTAATAAATGTTATAGTAATGGACCTTCACCACTATTATACATTGGGCTGGACTAAACACCCAAAAACACCTTCAAAACGGACCCTAGCCCAATTTACCGAATTTTATATCCACCTACCTGGTCGTCTAGTTTTTTTTTTTTTTGATTGATGCGACGAAAACACAAGATTCCTAACCATCAACGAGTTCATAGGATATTCACCTAACAACCATCAAGGAAATTCATGGGGTAGTTCCTCAGACAAGCATAATTATTGACCTCACCTCACAGAACATAACCAAATCTCTACTAGGATCTCAAGCATAGGAACGAAGGACCGATCAAACGACAACAATCTAGGACTATTTGGAATGTACTGAGTATTACAAGTAAGAAACTCTTAGCACACTCTCACACAATTCAACTAGCACATCATCAATACAACCTTGTAGCAATTAACTAAGTTACATTCTTATGTCAATCTCCAAGTGTACTACCACCAATTCTAATTCTTCAGATTCACTAGTACCATACTCCAACTACATTACGTTACCAACGTACTTGTAAAATAAGGGGCGACGATCCAAATAATGAATAAAATCACATGTGCCACATCCTCCTCCAATATCCTATCCAAAGTCTACAGAAAAATAATGTTCCCACCAAATGACTACTATCTACATAATACTATGCGGGTACCGATACACATCAAATAACAAACACTCTCACAAATGGGCAGTAGGACTCAAGGGACTCGGACCTCCACTAAATGAAAATGATACAAAATGAATGCAAAATTTTTTTTTTTTCAAACCTAGGCTTTGATACCACAATTGTCACACCCCCAAAATGAGAAGTGATCGGCCGTGAACCACAAGGCCAACTCATGGAACACGCAGCCTAAAATAAAATAAGTCCGTCAATCAAAAAATAATTTTTTGGTTATTAAATAAATTCCAATCATAAGCATGAGGCACAAACATCCCATGAATCAAACAATCTCAAAAAGATCCAAATATCTGACAAAATGTTTCAATTGCGGAAGAGATAAATAAAATACTAAATCATGATGAGACACCCTATATAAGGAGGTCAAACAACAAAACATCCTAAGATACCGCCAGAGTCCTCCTAACTGCCCAACTTGCCTGAAAAAAAAGTTGGAATAAATCCGTTAGCTGACGAGCCCCCCAACTTACATTTTGCTGGTCCTTGAGCAAAGAAAATAAAAAGCAACTAAATTAAACAAATTAAAACTGATAGTTCTTTTAAAACCCCCAAGCGGCCCCGATAGGACGAATGAAGTCTCGTGAGGGTTTTCAGCAGTGATCACCCACAAAACACCGAAGATCCTTTAATTTGAAAACCTAAAAAACCTGCAATGCGACTCATTGATACGCCAATGCCAAGAATATAGCATATGCGAAAATAGTTCTAAAAGCTATCAAAACATATAAATAAATCATGGCATCCAAGCTTAGCGTGTGTGAGTAAGGACCTTAACCAGAAGTGGACCACAACCAAGCACTCTCTCCGGACTGAGTCTCAATTTCAATTCTCACCGTGTCATGCACTCAACAAAAAGAAAAACGCTCGAAACATGGTGCATTTAATAAACTCTCAATGTGTGCGAGCGGAAGTTATGCAATTAGGAATCAAAGTAACTCACACACTTTAGACACGAAGAGAAAGCTTTTTAAGGTAGACACATGATCTCATGAAAGGAATGTCAAGCATTAAAGACTATCTATCCTTTGATCCACAACCCATTGCCCTAAGATCAAATAGGACTTTTAATCGGTTATATCATCAGGTAAAGAAAGGTGTTTCAAGGTTAGGGTAAGACATAATCAAGTGTCCGAGAATAGACCAAAACACATAAGGCAAATAATAATGTACGCTCTTTTCCAACTCTTTTCAATTCCGCCATATCACTCATATTCTTCACCCTTCACACAATTCCATAATGAAACAACTTGTTTCTTTCTTGCAACAAGTATATTGGTGTCTTCCCTTATCTTTATCTTCTTTTTTCATTCAAGTTTCAACCTCTTTTTTTTTCTTTAACATGGAAGAACACCGCAACTCGAGTACAACATTCTCGAACAATTACCCTAGTCTCTTCAAAAATTAAACCTTCACATGATTAGCTCCCCATTCTCAAAACACAATTTGATTGGTGAAGTTTAACAAGAAAAAAGGCTCATGCAAGAGGCTCAATGTGGCTCGCAAGGATAAATATTTAAGAAAAAGAAACGAACCGGCTCAATGCACAAAAATGGCCTCTACTATCATCTCTTAGGGGCAATACAACCTTGTAACTTCCCATTCCTAAAAGAAGAAATAATAGGCATGCATTAAGTCCCAATACTTGACGACAAAGATAATGAGATCGACAACGATCTAGCTTCCTTTTTTACGACAAACAAAGATTTTATGTGACACCACTCCAAAGAAAGGTAAGGCACTAAAGCTCACATGGGCAACAGTCTCCACTAATCTAGCCATTGAAAGCACCCAAGTCACAACTCACAAGCAGTCAAGGTCCAAGAAACGTGCAGTGCAAAGATACTAAAAGTGTATGCCAGGATAAATTCCTATCGTCAAGCTAGCAAAAAGAACTACCATGAAATATAAATATTCAAGAAATGCCCACAGATTCTCAGCACAAGCAACAAATAAGTAAACATTGCAATCTCCAAGTTTCAAGTTGAAAGGATCCAACAAGTTTGTTTTTTTTAATTTTCAAAATTAAAAAAAATTAACTACTAAAGTAATTCCTCCCCCCAACTTGCATCATTCGATGTCCTCATTGAATGCAAGAACACAAATAGGATATAAAAGAAAAAGAAGGGAAATGTATCACATCGTAACGGAGAACTATGCAAGAAATAATATTGGGGGAAAGAAGACCCCCCCCCCCCCCCCCCCAACTTGAACGAAGCATCCTGCAATGTTAGTCCTCACAAAAAAAAATAAAAAAATAAAAGTAGCTAATCTAAGGAAGAGAAAAGGGAAAAAGAATACAAAATACAAAAAGTTAATGACATTCACTCCCATCACGTGGAATCCAACCATTCATTACACTACGAAGAGCAATCAAAATCAACATCTCACCCCACTTCAAGCACTCCGTTAAAAATTGTATGCGACCACGCCACAAAACCAAATACTTAGAATATTTTAATTGCCTTAGCCGCATTTGAAATTTAAATTCTACCAATTGCGTATTCCCAACCAAATTAACTTTCAAGTTGTTGATGAATTTTAAGAAATATGGATAGTAAACCACATTAAAACTATCAACACCAAGAAAATCAATTTGTTCTAACTTAACAATCTTTTGCAATAGTGGATGCTCAATAGGAGTGATGACATCAACATCTACGACTGGGGATATTTGATCATCAAGAACAGGTGGACTTTGCACAATTATTGGCAACGACTCCTCAAGAGTCGCGTCATGAAAATCCATCTCAAGTGTACTAGAATGCTCCTGGGAAGACTAATGCACTTCAGGTGAACCAACTATATCGTTAGTTACAAGTGGCTCTGTTGTTTTATCTTCCAATACACAAGAATTTATCACTTGAAAATTTTCAACTTGATTGCTAGAAAGAGAATCAGCTAATTGATCAAATAAGGCGACTGTATTTCCTCTTTTTCCCTCACATCAGAATTGGTATCCTCAAATCTTTCAGTCAACTCACAAAATTGGAGCTTTTGGGTTAAGTCATCTAGGTAATCCCAAGCCTCTTTAGGGTTTTTATCTAGGAATTCGTCAGTGGACCTAAAATCCACCTGGCATGGCTTGGAATTTAAACTACGGCAAAAGATAACCAGAAGACTGACAAGCTCACAATTAAAACTCGTCCAAGAGAATACGACAAATTTAAATCGCTCCCAACACTGTGACAAAGACTCATCATCTTGTTGAGAGAAATCTAATAGTTCTTGTAAAAGCATATGAGTCTCATATGAGGGATTGAAAATTTTGAAAAACTGTATTACAATCTCACTCCATGTCAATCTTGGACTCAAATAATTGAACCAATCTTGAGCACCACCACGCAAAGATGCTGGAACTACATGTAAAAGAGCCACTTCATCGCTAGCAAAAGCATTCTCAAGGTCTGAATATGCGAAAGAGGATATTCTGATGTCATACCATAAAATATTGGAAGTGGTACTGAACAATCAAATTGTCTAGTATAACCTCCATACACCTTGCAAAATGGGCCATTTTTTTTTCTTTTCAACAATAAAAAATAAAAAAATAAAGAACTAAAAAGAAAACAAATAAGATAACTACCCGAATTCTTAACACACATTACCGTCCCCGGCAACGGCGCCAAAAATGCTTGACGATTTCCTAGTCCTAAAATAATGGGTTGCCCCAAGCGTAGGGCGGAGACCGACGCAGCATAATATCCAATAAGTCCGGAGTCGAATCCACAGAGACAGTGATGTCTGCTGACTAAAAACTCGGATTGTTACTTATTTAAATTGGCTCTTAGGTAGCCACTCCTTGTCGTTTTTATTGAGATTAACTAAAACTTAAGGAAACAACTATTCTTTTCAAATAATTAAAAAGGAGGTACGATCGTAGGGTTCATAACACTCGTAACCAGACCGGATTAACTTGCTCCATTCAGCGTTTTTAAAAATATTCAACTTTAGAGAGAAAAAGATACCCCAAAAGATGCGAACCTTTATGGTCGCCGTTTACCCATGCGCAGCAGAGAACGAGTTTTGGACCCCCATTCTTCCGTTCACATGGGCTCCGACGATGCCCGGGTTCATCTGACGAATGTTCTTCAAAACCTCAAATTGCCTTTTTTTATTGTTTGAAAAATAGGAGCAGAACATGTCCGACCTAGCCATGGTGTGCCAATCACCTCGCGACCCTATCTATGCGACTACTCACTCATTATTAAGCAGGAAATAAAAGAAACCCTAAATTAAAACATGTTTTCTATTGCTCGATACGAAAAATAAACAAGAGATCCAAATCAAACAAAAACAAACAAACAACTTTTATTAAGAACAGAAATTAAAACGATTTACCGGAATACGAGTAATTAAACAAAACTTCGAAAACCTGAAAGGAAGAAAAACTCAAAAGAAAACTAACGATATTCGGAACAAAAGAATCCGCAGTCTGATGGCAGCCCCGTTCTGTTCTATTTTTCCTGTTTTGATCGTCCGAAACCCATTTTTCCCAAAGCTGCCGACCTTTTTCAGTAGGGTAATAAGGTTAGTTATATAGGGATGGAAAGCATTAATTACATAGTGGCCCTTGGACTTTGTCTAATATTGAATTAACCATCCAAAATTTCAAGCACTTCGCACTTTTACCCAAAACTTCTTTAAAATCTTCTTTTTATCCAAAGTCTCGGACAACGGGCTCGAGTAACCTATAAACATAAAAACACATAATAAAAACCAGTTAACAAATGTAAAAGACTAATAAATGTATATTGGATTGCCAAAATATGTATATTTTGGCACTTATCAACGAGCTCAGTGACTAGAAAAGCATGTATATTAGAATAAGATTTTGAAATAGGGATCAAAATAATTTACCATGTCAACATAATTTGGCATATGCGGTGAACAACAAAATAATCCATTAATCCAATTAACGATTCATCCGATAAGTCTTAATGGTGTTCTCAATCCAATCTCCAACAACAATGGGGAACCACAACCAAAATCAATAGTACCAAATGTCTCAAAATTGGATCCAATAACAGAACTTAGAGTCACCACGAGTAGGTAGCCCGAGGAACTTTTCCCTAAGATCGATTCGGTCAATAACAACCGTTGAGCATTAGGGTCACCGGCCTAATCCGGTCTCTTCCCTAACGGCCAGAGTCACCCACATACAGAGGATTAATTTCCCTGGACTTCCAAAATAAATGTTCCCGTCAATATCCACAAAGTTCTCACCAAAAGATTATTCGATCAACAAATGGTTTCACCAATCCGGCCGCTTGCCAATTTCAAGAACCAAATAAAACAAATATATGTTTCCAATTTCAATCATTAATTTTCTAAAACAATAATTTAAGGGATACGGGAAGTTTGAAAATACATAACATGCTTAACCACTCACCTGGGTCCAAAAGTAACACAATCGAACAACGCAAAACGAGCCTAACCTGAACCAAGAATCATAGAGCAATATTATCACTAACTGCTGCAATTAGGCCTACTGTAAAATTACAATTAACGTACTTATCCTAAAACTAACTCACTCAAAGCCACCGGAACCTTACAAAAGTCAAACTTCAATCTCCAAGTCCAAGTAAGCTCATAATCCATTCCACGTACACATAACCCTCGCATCCTTCCAAGTGCCAAAATTAAGTTCTTGTCGAATACACATGATCCCTATGTTTGCATATGGTAAAACTAGATTCTGGGTGCCCCTAATTAATCTTCACTTTACTTCACATGCACAGGCGTACGTCACCAACCGAGCACCCAAACCGTGCACACCCTCTCTCTCTCATACCCACAACTCCAAATACACCCAGTAACTTAATCCTCAACACAAGAACTTCGTGGACCATACCATCCAATCAAAGTCTAGCCTCCATACCCACGCTCACAGTTACAGCCCTAGCGTGAGAAAATCAAAAAGAAGGGAAAGAGGGATAGATACGAAGAGAAGAAGGATCACTTAGTTGGGGCTACCTCCAACCAGCCAAAATGCCTACTGACTGCGGCTTCCATCTCTCAAAATAAATAACCCGAATTCTAATATAAGTCTAACTCCCTCCGAGGCCACGTTCTCCCTTAATGCTAATAATATATTACTTGATATATAAAGGTCACGCAATACTAATGTAAACTAGATAATTAGTTATAAAATCTAGTCTAATACGTTCCGAACTGTAATTTTAGACTTATAAATTTATTTAACAAAATGAATTTCTATTTCCCAATATTACAATGATGTCAATAATATCCATAGTGCGCACAAAATAACTAATTGAGATCTGACCATAACACCCAATTAATAAATAGCCAAAATAAGTAATAAGATAAATAAAAATGCTAGGTCGTAACATTTATAGTCTACTTTCTTCCATAATGTCATATATGTTATATTAAAAGCTCAAAATGACGTTTGAAATACATTTTAATGTTAAACATATATGTTATATTTTAGATTTTTCCTTGAAGTATATACTGAAAAGTGTGTGGTTCAATTGGTCGAAACTTGCACTGACCTGGGTTTGAAATGCATCAAGAGCAAGAAAGTGGGATTTTTTTCCATATGAAAACGTCTTTTGTGATGAAAAAAATTCATCATTGATTCCTTATAGTGGCGACGAATTTTTTTGTCACTAATGGATCACCTTTGGCGATGAATTTTGTCATTGCTTCGTTGCCAAAAGGAATAATTGGTGACAAAAAAATTCGTTGTCAAAAAGCGTTAAGTTAGGTTTGTGGGTGCAAACTCTGTATATTTGATGGAAGTAAATAAAAATAGAGGATATAAATGGTCGCTTCAAGGCACGTCGATCACAACGTTATCCTTAAAGACGATATTCGCCCCTCCTATTCAACTAAATTCGGTATGAACCGAGTTAACTGTGAATTCGCCTCTACGATACAATAAATTAAGTCCAATCCCGATTAGCTATATGCCCAACTGCATCATGTACTGACAAAGTTTTGAGCCTCCAAGAATGAGAATAGGGAAAAAACTCTATTGAGAGAGACCGATTGATTGTGTTTTCTTCCCTACGTTTTAGGTGGAACCCCTAGCCTTTGTATATGCATGGGTGTGTGACCCAAACTTGACCAATGGTCGCACACCTATTCGTTTAAAGGTAAGTCACATCTATTTTAATAGCGATGTCAGTTCATTTGATCATAGTAGTCATAGCTTTTGGTTTGGTCATGTCTATTTACTTAAACCGAATAGACACAACTTTTGATTTATACTTTTTCACCAATGATAACATTTAATTCATTAGATGTTATTGAAATGTTCCGACATGATATGAATATTTGTGGCCTGACATGAATTTTTATGACTTGTGTTACGAGATTTTTACGGTTAAAAGAAAAGTAAATTTGTCTGAACTTTTGAGGCCCTCCATATAAATTTTTGTGGTCCAATTTCAGAATATTTTAGTCCAATTGATAAATGTTTATGGTCCAACTAACGAATTTTGCGGTTCAAAAAAAGGCACAAATCAAGAAAGATTGGCGCAAAAGTTATTGAATTTTTGTCGTCAAACTTACGAATTGTATGGTGTTTGAATACGAAATGCTGTGGTGAAGGATTTGAAATAGCCAAAGTTAATGCCCCCATCACGTGTTAAAATAAAAAGAAATACTCCCTTCATCCCATAAAGTTAGACCCTACAAAATTGCATATAATTTTTTAATTAAAAAATAATATATTTACTAAAATAAGTTTTTTTAATTTTTTGCACCGTTCAAAAGATCTCATCAAATCTATGAAACAAAATCTATATTGCACAAAAAATTCTTTCAGTAAATACATTATTTCTAACCGTGAAAATTGCACGTAGTTTTTAGGGGACTAATTTTATTGGACGAAGGGAGTAACAAGTTGAGATTTGTGTACCACTCAATTTGAAATACTTACCATTAAATTGACCTTCTGGGTACCATTCACAAAAAGAGATTTGTGTATCATAGATGGACTCGTGGATTAGGGGTTATGGCATTTGTGGGATTATGGCATTGTCTCATACTTCCAAGTCAAGTCAATATGTTGATCAAAAATCTTGGCCATGGAAAAAGATATTTTCGTCAATTCCATCGGAGATCAGCTCCCTCCATACTCCATCTCTCCGTACTCCTCCAAATTAACTCTCGATTTTTTATTATATCTAGAACCAAAAAATATTCATCTAGCAGAACACGCAAAAATATATGAGTTTACAAAATATAAGTGTGGTTTGATGTTTATAGATGTGCAGACACATGGAAAATTGTCATGTAAAATGAAAGGTAATATTTTCTACAATTTAAACTTACAATCTACGAGATGAACGGTTTGGATCATAAATTTGCTCTTAAAGCAATTACATGTAGTACTCCGCATGTGTTTTGATTGGTAAATACTGCATACCATAACTTATGAATTGATAAACTAGGAAACAAAATGGCATCTCGTTTGCAATTACTGGTGTGAAGTATTGCTCCAAAAGCACTCAATAATTCCTCCGCATTTTGGATCTTTCGTTTGTCCATGTAATGTACTTTTGGCAAAAAGATTTCAAATTGTATCTACAAATTAAAAGAACTCGTCAACTCTACTAATAGAAATGTGTTTTGTGGTCGTGGCAAATTTGAAAGTACTCCTTCCATCCAATGTTGCTTGTTGGATAACACTTCTTTTTGAAAATGCACGGTGGAGCTCACAATGCATGGTGGAAACCCCATGGGGTGGAATGGGTTTCCACCTGATTATATGGAAGAAATTTCTGTTTATAATTAGGTCCCCTTTTCTTATGCAATTATTATTTTTTTTTTTTGGATAACCTATGAACAACCCTACAGCCAAGCTACTATACGATCCGAAGCTAGCATGGCCACACTAGTCATGGCCTCCCACTAACTGGTACTCATTTGGTGGAGAATCGAACCCTTGACCTTGATGAGTACGTACTCTCAAAGCCTGGGCATCCGCCCAAACCACTACGGCAACCCTTGGTTTGTGTCGTACGCACGTATTTGTTTAGGAAAAAGAAGAAATTTCTTTTTTGCAATGTATAAATATTAGAGCTTACCCGTGTCTACGGCACTACGCACCCCCATTGGAATTGCCCGCCAAACATGAGTAAAGACACTATCATATCACATAAGATGCAGAAATGTAAAGAAATGTTTTGAAATGGCAACGGAGACTAAAGTCCAGTTCTTGGCGGGGGGACGAAAGTCTAGTTCTTGGCGGGGGGAGCGGTGGCATCGTTGGAAGAGAGAGAGAGAGAGAGAGAGAGAGAGAGATGGCGCAGTAGGTTTTAAAAATACAGAAATGTATTGGAATGTGCAAATTGGTAAACATGGGCTCATTAATTTCTTGGGGAGAGTGCATTGCCAGCCCTTGGATCAAATGAATCTTAGCCCTTAGATCAACTTATGTTTGTGTTTGTGTGGTCCCCACATCCTGTTTTATTAAGTAGATGCTTTATTCGAATGGAGTCACAATTTTCTATAATAGGAGTAGCAATGAGTTATAAAATGAGTAAAACGGCTGGAGGGGGCGATCAAGCATGACAGCCTGCTCGTGGGCGTGACCATAGAGCCTTCCAAAACTGTAGTCAGTTCTCGGGAGAGGACTGAAACCCAAAGGTGAGCACTGCACGACCTGGGGGCCAAAACACTCAGCAAGGAGGGATAAGGGGGTCCAAAGACCTTTGTTCTAAGGCCACCGCCCCATGATTCGGGGGTCGATATCATGCCTCGAAACCCGTGACCTATTAATCCCACCAAAGACACGCTGACCACCAGGCCACCACCCCAGGTGGTTAGGTTGATAGAAGTCGACAATTAACTCAGAGAATCCAAGTGGATTTGCCTGGTAGTTGAGCTTTCGGATTTGGGGTTACTCCCTCCTAAATTCTAAAGTCTCACTAGCTGCTACAAACTCCTTTGGGTCTTGTGCGAATAGGTTTTGCTCCAGTTTTTATGGACCCTCATGAGTAGACAATTAGATGGGTCTCTCACAATTAGTTGATGTATATGTAAGGTAACCAAGATACTTGAGTTATATAAAAATAGTTAAGTCGAGAGTGTTTTTGGCTTATCAAAGTATAAAGTACATTTTAAATAAAAACTATTTAATATATTGTTTTGGTGTAGAATGATTACTATGGAAGTTAGGAGAATAAATTTCCTCACACTAGTATATTATCTGTAATCATTGTGAGGGTGAGTTCACGCGCTATTGACTAAACAATATTTCTGGTATTTTAAGTCAAAAAATAGTTCCTATTCAAGATAACTCATTTTCTTTATCTAAATGAACTAGATAGTATTTTTGTTATTTTAGGTGGATATAAATGACACTTTGACATTAGGCTAAAGACGAAAAATAAAAATAAAATAATTATTTTTCTGTAGACTTTGGATATATTAGAGTATCTCCAATCAAGCACTATATCTCCATTTGGGAGATCAAATTGCTATATTGAAGATTTTTTTTGTAATTTATAATCAACTTTTTTACTTTGTAGATAATTTTGGAGAGATCCATAATTTTTTGTTAGAGATTTGGAGACCTAAAGACACTTTTGGGTCTCCAAATCTTTAAAAATGATAATGTATCCCTCTAAAATTTCTCATTTAAAGTACAAAAAGGTTTAAAAAAATTAAAGAAGAAATAAATCACAAAATCATCACTCAGTGTAGACATTTCATCTCTAAAATGGAGATGAGCTTGATTGGAGATGCTTTTATTGGGCCAAAGCCGATGTAGGCATCAAAACTACAATTAAGGAGTGCTATTCACTCACAAGCTGGCAACTGACAGGAACTTTCATACCGTTGATTATTTTAGCTCTATCTAGAGGATAAATATTCCATTTTGAATTTGGTGGTTTTGTTTGTTGACTTCGACTATTCATTCTCCTTCGTCCAACTTTCAAGAGATGTGAGCTTGTCGTTTGACAGAAAATAGGAATTTCTTATTCTATTCAGTTAATCAATTACAGAGAGAACTAATCCTTTACATATAGCTCACACACCGACTTACAATCACAAACCACCACCTTTACTTTCTAACTAATTCTGTTGTGATAGAGGGGCTAATCACCTACACTCAAAGTCACACCATATGAGTTACTCTCTGTCAAAAGTCGTTGCTGAGAAGGCTTGCACACAGACTCAGATGAAGTCTTCAGTTGTAAATCAGTTATTGGCCTAATATCTCCAACATTCCCCCTCAAGCGATTGGGTGAGGAACGAACCAAGAGCTTGTCCTTAAGATAAAGAAAGCGAGAAACAGAAAGGGGTTTGGTAAACACATCAGGAACTTGATCCATAGAAGAAATATGACGAAGAACAAGCTTTCTAGCAGCAACCTGTTCACGAATATAGTGATAATCGATTTCAATGTGCTTAGAACGAGCGTGAAACACGGGATTTGAGGCGAGGGCCAAGGCACTAAGATTATCACACCACAAGATGGGCTGAGAAGATTGACGCACAGACAGATCACGGAGCAACATTTGAAGCCAACTCAGTTTGGCCACAGAATGAGCAAGGGCCTTGTACTCTGCTTCAGTAGAAGAGCGAGAAACGGTGGGCTGCTTCTTTGCCGACCAGGAAATAAGATTGTTTCCCAGAAAAATACAATACCCCAAAGTAGATCGTCGATCAACAGAATCGCCAGCCCAATCAGAATCAGAAAAGGCTTGCAAATTAAAGGAACCAGGGGTAAAACTAAGACCATGATCAATAGTGCCTTTAACATAACGAAGAAGACGTTTGACGGCAGTAAAATTAGCAATAGTAGGAGAAGCCATATGCTGACAAGCGTGATTAACAGCATAGGCCAATTCTGGTCTAGTAATAGTTAAATACTGTAGAGCACCAACAAGACTACGATAAAGAGAAGGATTACCAAAGGGAAGGGAATCAGTAGCGAAAGAGACAGATTTAAGAGCAATAGGAGTGGCACATGGTTTACATTCAACCATACCAGCTTTAGCAAGAATCTCACCAGCATACTTGCGTTGGGACAAGAAATAACCATGATCGTGAGATTGAACTGAAATACCAAGAAAATAGAAAACAAGACCAAGATCTTTCATGGAAAAAGTACCTTGCATTTGGTGAATAAGCAAGGAAATAGCTGCTGGATCACTCCCAGTGACCAATATGTCATCAACATAGACAAGGACAATGAGGATAGAAGAAGAGGTCTTACGCAGAAATAGAGAAGAATCACAATGACTATTAAGAAAATCATGAGAAAGAAGGAACAAAGAGAAAGTGGAATACCATGCTCTTGGGGCTTGTTTAAGCCCATAAAGTGCTTTATGAAGTTTACAAACCATATGAGGCTGAGAAGAAGAAATAAAACCAGGTGGCTGAACCATATAAACCTCTTCTTCAAGAGTGCCATGAAGAAAGGCATTTGAGGTGTCCAGCTGTCGTATAGGCCAATTGAAAGATAGAGCAAGACTGAGCAAGATCCGAATAGTCGGTTGTTTTGCAACAGGGCTGAAAGTTTCAAAATAATCAATGCCCTCTTCCTGAAGATAACCCTTGGTGACCAATCTAGCCTTATACCGTGCTATAGTGCCATCAGAATTACGCTTGAGTTTGAATACCCATTTACAACCAATAGCGTGTTTGTGAGGAGGCAGAGAAACCAAGGACCAGGTGCCTTGCTTTTGAAGAGCTTGAAATTCGTCAAGCATGGCCTGAGACCATTGAGATGATTGCAGTGCTTCTTTGACAGTAAGAGGTTCAGTAAGAGAAGAGGAAACAGAACAAAAGAGGATGGAGTTGTAGTGATAGCTGTAAGACAAGTGGGAGCTGTCTTAGATCTTGTTTGCATAGGATGAGGGATATAAACTGGTTTGGCTTTGCAAGGTGGTA
Source organism: Rhododendron mucronatum var. ripense (assembly GCA_019656295.1). Classification (NCBI taxonomy): domain Eukaryota; kingdom Viridiplantae; phylum Streptophyta; class Magnoliopsida; order Ericales; family Ericaceae; genus Rhododendron; species Rhododendron mucronatum. Next base: position 108,110 of record BPLT01000289.1, read on the forward strand.
AAGGTAAAGCAATGGAAAGAGAACCAATAGGGATTTGTCCAGAAGAAATTAATGTGGAGGGAGGAGATGAAGGCACAAACTCAGATGTAGTATGATCAAAAGATACTAAGGAAGGGGACTCATCAGAAGAAGAAGGGGAAACTAAAGGTGATAGTAGACTAGAAGAAGATGAAGTAATATCTGTAGAGGAAGAAACCTGAGTAGAATTAGGAGTACTTGAGATTTTGGGAGGCCAAAAGAAGTGGGATACCTGAGAGAGAGACTCAGGAGGAGAAGGAGAGGAAGAAGATTTGTAGGGAAAGATGTGCTCATGAAACACAACATGTCTAGAGAGATAAATTTTGCCTGAGCGAGGGTCTAAACACCTGCATCCTTTGACAGAAGGATGATAACCCAAGAAGACACAAGGAAGGGATTTAGGTTGAAGTTTGTGAGACACATAGGGACGGAGCCAAGGGAAGCATTGACAACCAAATACCTTTAAAGAAGAATAGTCAGGAGGAGAATGAAACAGGACCTCATAAGGACTAAGATTTTGGAGAGTGGAACTAGGCATTCGATTGATAAGAAATGTGGCTGTAGCAACTGCTTCAAACCAGTACTTGAGAGGCACCCCAGAGTGATATAGCAATGCAATAGCAGAATCAGTAATATGTCTGTGTTTCCTTTCGGCTATACCATTTTGAGCAGAAGTATAAGGATAGCTGTGTTGATGAACCACACCTTGAGATACCAAGAACTGATCCATTTTATGATTCACATACTCTGTGCCCCCATCAGTTTGGAAAATCTTAAGGGAAGTAGAAAACTGTTTCTCAGCATAGTTCTTAAACTCCACAAACTTATCAAAGACGTCACTTTTGTAATGCAGAGGATACAACCAAGTAAACTTACTATAATCATCAATGAACAAAACATAAAATCGAAAAGTAGACTTGGATTTATTAAATGGTCCCCAAACATCACTGCGAATCAAAGACAAAGGTTGATTTACACGAGTGGTGGAGAGTTTGAAAGGAAGTCGATGACTTTTAGCAACACAGCAAGACGTACAAGACAACACTACTACAAAAATAGATAAAAGCCTCAGTCATTTGGTGTGATCTTTCACTTTTCATCTCGCATTCAAAACCATGGTCTATCAAGGTGTAACTAAAAGTCTCTATCTTTTAACCACAGGATAAAAACCGTGATTAAAACTCATTTAAACCGTGATTAAAAACATAAAACTATGATTAAAATGATAAAACCGTGACCTTTAATAGCTTAACATCTCAGTTTTATTGTAAAACCGTGGTTATTTAGAGAGAAATAACCTCAGTTTTTGAAAAAACCGAGATTAAAAGTGGTGTTTTTCTAAGGGAAAAAATCCTACTCTATTTCTCCTGTTGGGTTTTGAACCCAAGTCTCTTGAGACTTACACAGAAGCTTTAACCAACTATACCACACACACTTTTAAGTATACCATTGAAATATTTAATATATAACATATGCATTTAACTTACGACCTCAGTTTTTAGATGATTGAGATTAAAGATTCTTTTTACCTCAGTTTTTCTAAAATGAGATATATTCTTTCATATACAATCTCAGTTTTTAAAAAATGAGATCTATTCTTTAAGTTACAATCTCACTTTTAACTTACTGAGATTAAAAAATCTTTTCATCTCAGTTTTTTTCAAAACGAGACATATTCTTTCATATATAATCTCAGTTTTTTGAGAATAAGATCTATTCTTCAAGTTACAATCTCATTTTTTTAGATTCCTGAGATTAAAAAATCTTTCCATCTCAATTTTTTCGTATTACTGAGATGAAAACTATAGTCTATAACATTTTATTACGCTTTTACAAAAAGCGAGAATTTTTAATTTTTGTACCGTGATCTTTATATCATTTTGTAGTAGTGCAAAGAACCAACCGGCCTTTTAAAAGGAATATTGAGGTGCTTAGTAATATGCTGGAACTTTAGTAAGGAAGGATGTCCCAAGCGTTGGTGCCAAATCTTAGAAGAAACTGAAGCAGAACCTGGAGTGGTGGAGGTAAGAAAAGCCTTTGATAAAGTCGTAGAGGACAAAGGAAACTGGTACAGACCATTGACATTAGCACCTTGATGAAGAACCTATTTCGTAGTTTTGTCCTGAACCACAAAAGAATCAGAATCAAATGTAACCGTACACTTGTTGTCTTTAGTCAATTGATTGATAGATAACAGATTGGTGGACATGGTTGGTATGTGCAGCACGTTGTTCAAGCGAAAGGAAAAATGTGGTGCGGGAAGTAACCGCTTACCAGTATTACGGATAGGCAAAGAGGCACCATTTCCAACTGTGACCTGATCATTACCAAAATAGGACTGGTAGCTGTCAAGATTCTGAACATCATTGGTAATATGGTTAGTAGCTGCAGAGTCAAGATACCAGTTGGAAGGTCCAGAAATACCATCATTCCAGGGACCAGCTGAAGTCCAAGGATCAAAATTCCAAGCATTAGAAGCAACAAATGCCCTGGGCTGAGTAGAGCTAGACTGAGAGGTATTATTCATACGATACTAGCAAGTTTTAGCAGAATGCCCAGGCTTGTCACAGATTTGACAAGTAATAATAGGAGCAAATGCGGCTGAAGTCACAGAGTGTTGGGGCCTGAAATTAGGTCTGAAGCGTCCTCCACGAAAACCAGAACCACCCCTGGAGGAGAAGCCCCCTCGATTACCATGAAAACCAGAATTGCCACCCCCTCACTGAGAAGATGGACCTTTGAAATTAATGGGAAAACCACTATGTCTAGGGGAAGAAAAACCCGCTCTAGTAGCAGTAAAAGCCACATTAAGATCCGTAGAAGATTTTTTAGCCTTTGATTCAATGTGAATGGATTCAGAACATAATAGTGAAGAAGCTTGTTCCATAGTAATTGTTCCTATTTGAGCCCGAATTTTAGTTGCAAGAGAATCGTAATCTGTAGGTAAACCATTTAAGGCAGCAAGAATCAAGTCGTCATCATCGACCGAGGTTGACACCAAAGCCAACTGATTGGCGATATCTTTGATTTGTTCAAGATATTCTTCCATAGGTTTAGATTTCTTAGAAACATTATTCAACTTATTCTTGAGTTGATGAACATGAGAACGCGACAAGGAAGTAAAACGCTTCTCAAGAAAAGACCACACTTCATGACAAGTAGAAAGATGAAGAACAGTCGTATAAAGCCCTGGTGTGAGGGTTGCAGTAAGGCAACTGAGAAGATGGCCATCAATTACTGACCAAAAATGAAAAGCATCATTAGGTACCTCTTTACCATTTGCATCAGTGATCTTCATCGGATGGCGCTGAATCGAACCCTCAACATATCCAATTAGGCCATTGGCACGAAGGATGTTCTGAAATTGCCGTCGCCAAATGATGTAGTTGGAGGAATCAAGCTTGACTGTAACGAACGAACTGAGATTGGAAATGAGAAGAGTGATATTAGAGGGTAACGGAGACGAAGAGGACGCCATGAGAGGACCGCTAGGGCTCGGTGGAGCTCTCTAGGGCTTTGATACCATGACAGAAAATAGGAATTTCTTATTCTATTCAGTTAATCAATTACAGAGAGAACTAATCCTTTACATATAGCTCACACACCGACTTACAATCACAAACCACCACCTTTACTTTCTAACTAATTCTGTTGTGATAGAGGGGCTAATCACCTACACTCAAAGTCACACCATATGAGTTACTCTCTGTCAAAAGTCGTTGCTGAGAAGGCTTGCACACAGACTCAGATGTAGTCTTCAGTTGTAAATCAGTTATTGGCCTTATATCTCCAACATCGTTTGGGGATTCAACATTCTTGCCGCAAGGTTTCCAACAAATTTTCTCTATTCATCTCTCTCCATTCATTACACTTTAAAACCCAAACCCACTCTACAAGAAAAATTACCTTGGGTGACGAATGAAAATCGTCACAAATTGTATGTTTTTTGTCACAAATAATATAGGTGACGAAAAAAAAATTTGGCGACTAAAGTTTGTCGAGGATTCCTACCTGGTAATGAAATCTATTTTTGGTCACCTAAAGTGTCTTTTGATGACGAAATATTTCGTCACCAAAAAGTGAATAATTGGTGACGAAATATTTTTCCTCGCTTATTGTGCTTTTTGATGACGAAGAAATTCGTCGCCAATGGGTCACATAGGTGACGAAAATTCAATGTCGTTGCAAAAGACGTTTTGATATGGGGAAAAAATCCTTCTTTCTTGTTCCTGTTGGGTTTCAAAACCGAGTCCCTTGAGTTTTTCGCGCAAGCTCCGACTAACTGCACCACACACACTTTTCAATAAACATTTGAAATATCTATAATCTATAATACAATTCGCGATGGTGTGGTGGCCCACACATTTTCTCTGCATAAATCTTGACCGTTTGATTTAACATACATTTCTCTGCATAAATCCTAGCCATTGAGATCTTCAACATGGTCAGTTTTTTTTGGCAATGAACGAAATTTTTGGGTTGACATTATGTTTTATGGATGAAATTTTTGGTCAATCTTTTGCCGTTATGGACATTATATGTTTGGGTGAACAATGTTTGATTGATTATAAAAACATAATGACTGATTATAAGGAAGAATTTTGGTAAATATAATGACTGATATAGGGAAGTATTTTGGTGATTATACGGAAAGAATTTTGGTGACTTGATTGAGTGATTATACGGGAAAAATTTTGGTAATGAATTTCCGTTGATTAGGTGAACATGCTATAATTAAATCGGGTAAGATAAATTGCCATTGATTAATTTGGCTGAACAATGTCATGCTATTTTATGGAAATAAAAAATATAATGACATGCTAGAAATGGCCATTTATTCTCATTTTCAGTTTTTTGGTAATGAATTTTGGGTGATGAACGAATATCACTCTCTCTCTCTCTCTCTCTCTCTCTCTCTCTCTCTCTCTTTTCCAGGTCTCTTCCCTATCTCCCTCACTCTCGCCCTCTCTCCAATGAAATCACAATGGTGCATGTGGGGGTTTTCTTTCCAGTTCCCTTTCCCGTCTCCCTGACTCTCGCCCTCTCTCCAGTTCTCTCCCCACAGGTATGGCTCTTTCGTGAAAAATTAATTCTTTTTTCAGTTCTGTGCATTTTTTTTCCAATTACATTCGCGTCAAATTGGAGCGCGTTCATTACTTTTTGGTTAACGGCAAAAGCTTAAACTTTTTTGGTTCTTAGTCAACTTTTGTTTTTCTAGAATGGAGTATCAGCTTTTGTTTTTCAAGAATGAAATACTCTTACGATTGTGGTTCCCTTCCTTGCCAACCATCCTAAACGCTTTTGCTTAAGTTGAATAAAATGTTCATGACACTACTACAAACATAATTTTTGAGAATCAAGTTGGGAGGAAAGGTCATTTATTTGCCGATCTCATTGCGAAACATAATTTTCGGAACTCAAGTTGGGAGCTGGGAAAAGCCATTTATTTGCCAATCCCATCGCGAGGCCAATGAAAGGCCATTTTATTCCTTGCTGAATTGTCCAGCAAACCAAACACTTTTTTTTTTCTGAAACCAAACATGAATCAAATCTTTTTACCAGAAAAAGATTGGAATATTTTACTTTCAAAGCACGGGTTTTTTTAAATTCATGTTATTAGGCTTTTAAATGGTTGAACAGCGGTTAAATAAATTGGAATTGATATGATGTTGGATTTCACTTGAATCTTGATAGATGTAATATATTTCGATGTTGATCCGTTTCAGGTAATTCTTAAGACTTTTAGACATGGAAAAACTGATCATCTATGGGCATGTGAGTCAATTCGCTTCATTTTATACCATGGTCATAGGTTATCAAAGTATTTGTTCGAATGCAATTCATTTAATTCTTCATTTTCTTATGCAGCTCGATCCTGAGTTGAAGAAAACTGTAAGATCAACTATATTAATTCTTCTTTGAATTCTTTTATTTTTCAGTTTTTTGTATAAAGGTTAAGTTTTTTCAAGAAAAAATTCTTTCATTTTTCAATTTTTTGCACGAAGGTTAAGTTTTTTGTTATAAGAAAGAATATTTTTCGAGGAAAATTCTTTCATTTTTCAATTCTCTTCCAAATATTGTTACTTACTTAATCTCATAATTTGTACTACGGCAAATGTAAAGGGAAAGAAAATTAGTAAGGTAAAGGAAATTAGATGCTTCACAAGTAAAAGAAAAGAAAATGTTGTAGAAGAAATAGTTGCACTCCATGTGGTATCATATTCCGAACATTATTTATAGGCTGCTTTAATTTTGTTCTTATCCTATTATTTTTATTAGTACTTAATTCTTTGTTAAATTTTTATCCATTCAAAATTTCAGATAACTCCATCAAACATTTAATTATGCACAATCTAACCATCTATGACCATGTGAGTTGATCAGTTTTCTTTTATTTCTTGGTCGCAGGCTATCAAATTAGTATTTGTTTCATATGCCTTTAATTGAATTCTTTATTCTCTTATGCAGCTCAACGGGGACTTCGAGAAAACATTTAGATCTGTGTATACGAGTCTATTCAAAAAATGAATAATTGGTGACAAAAAATGAATAATTGGTGACAAAAAATTAACCCTTGCCTATTAATACTTTTTTACAATGATTTTTTTTGTCACCAATTATTACTTCTAGCGACAAAGCGACGACAAAATTCATTGCCAAAGGTGATCCATCAGTGAAAAAAATTATGTCGCCTATATAAGGAATCAATGACGAATTTTTTCATCACAATCTATGGACATTTTCATATGGAAAAAAAATCCTAGTTTCTTAATCTTGCATGATGTAGAAAAGTTAAATATGAAGTCTAAGTCCACTCCAAACACCACGGTATACATATTCTTTCCTTCCATATGCATGTGGAAAAACTATACTTCTATCTTGTCCAACTTTTGTGGGCCGGGGCATATGGAAAAAACTATACTGAGAAATTCAATAGTAAGTTGCAGTCCACCCCAAACACCACGGTATGCAATATTTCTCTACCTCTTTATTGTCTGACTTTTGAGGCCTTAATTTATTTTCTGGGAATATATAGTTTCACAATCCATTTTGCTTATTATGACTGAAAGGATGGAAGCAAGGGGTCTAGTAGCGGCAGCCGCCACGACAAGAATTTTAGATATTGCAATTATTATATGTAAAAAAATGTATCTTAACATATATAGTCTCGCCACTGCTAGAATTTTTTTCTTTATTTTTTGTTTTATACTAGTCCTAAATCTTTTTTTTTCAAGAAAGGAAACCAAAAAAAGCATTCCAAAACTAAATTCAATGAGAATGTAACAAATCAACAAGCGATAAACAAGAACACAAGAATGTACGAGGTTCCACTCCAGCACAAAGCAAGAACGTACCCTACGGGAAAAAGAGCAAGAGGATTCACTACAAACGGGGAAAGAAACAAAGAGCCGACTATACTCGTAACTCTACTTGAAGCACCAAACAGATATTTAGGAACAAATCTCTGGTAGAACCCAAAAGAAAGACACAAACCCTTGGTGGAACCCTAAGAGATGAACAAAACCCTAATATCTAAACCCTTGAACAAAAGACCATAATACTAGTAGCCCATAAACCCCTTATTTATAATAGGGTAAAAAAATAGAAATAACATAATTAACCAATGTGGGACAAAATATTCAAGAGATTCCCAACACGATGGACCATCATTTACTTGCTTGCACGACGGATCGTCCACTCAACTAAAACATGGCCATGAAACACATGTAGACGGGTGGGACAGAGAGATAGGATAGGGGATCCAAGTCCAATTTCCAAGTCAATCTGTCTAATCTTTCACATTGGAAGATAAGCCAAAGCATGAGTAAAAATAATGTCAAGAACCATTTAGTTTTTGAATAACTCAAGGTGTCAATTTTGTTGATCGTACATCAACGGATCTTTAGAGAACCAATCACACCTTCAAATATATACATTTTTTTGTAAAATTTGTTTTCAAAATAATGAGAGTCCTTGGAAAATGAATATAATATTTTAGCTACACCCGACAAATAACTCTTGTTTATTGAACTAGTAAAGTTTTTGAAATACCCTCATTTTTTTATATTTGAAATACCATCATTTTTTATAACTCTTGTTTTTATAGTGTTGAAAGCGTATGTATATTTTTTGCTAAAAGACAAAAAAAAAAAAAAAAAAAAAGTGTGGATAACAAAAAAGGGGGTGTGAATATCAATTCCTTTCATTTTTTAACATCAACCTTTAGCCTCCTTTTTCTTTTCTGATTCCCTTTTTTTCTTTTTCGAACATCAACTTCTGTCTCCTTTTTTTATTTTTCGAACATCAACTTTAGTTTGATCAGTTTTTTAATTCCATATATACACAAATCGACTTTTAAAGGGGCTTTTTTATATATGGAACCAATTTTAGTGTCCTTCGCTAGAAGTGAATATCAACGGTCTTTAGAGAACCAATCCCACCTTCAAAGAGTATATGATTTCTATATAATTTGTTTTCAAAATAATGAGACTCCTTGGAAAATGAACATAACATGTTAGCTGCACCCGACAAATAACTCTTGTTTGTTGAATTAATAATTTTTTTTTTTTATATAAATAAACCGTGTCTACACTACATGACCACAGAGTAGTAGTGCAAAAGTTTATAAACGACATCGACAACCACCCCCCTCAACTTCTTTTTTGATCATCAACTTAATGAGATTGACTTTTTCACGGGTGCTCAGTGATTTGGGTGTTTACGGAGCGGTGCAATCTCAGCCGTTCATTCGCGCATGTCAATGGCTGAAATTCATTTTCAATTATGACATTCACAATTAACTTCTTTTCAGAAAAGTTTCATTAAAATATGGACCGTCCAAAACACTTTTGGACGACAGCGATTCACTTTCGTAAACTTTCTTTACAAAAACTTCCGTAAAGAAATTTTTCTCCAACTTCACTCTCCATTTTTTTTTTTCCTTTTTTGAACGTCAACTTTAATCTCCTTTTTCTTTTTTGAATCTCCCTCTTCAGGAGATAGACTTTTTCACAGTCGCTCCGTGAACATGGTGTTTACGGAGCGCACAATCTCAGCCGTCCATTTGCGCAATCAATGGCTAAGATTTATTTTCAATTATGACCAGTCATAATTAACTTTTTTCCGAAAAAATTTCATTAAAATTTGAACCGTTCAAAACACTTTTGAACGACAACGATTCATTTTTGTAAACTTTCTTTACGGAAACATCCGTAAAGAAATTTTTCTCCAACTTCACTCTCCTTTTCTTTTTTTTTTCTTTCCTTTTTGGAACATCAACCATAGTCACCTTTTTCTTTTCTTTTGGGGTTAATTTTAAAAATAGCCCCTCTAGTTTGCATGAAATCTCAATTTTATTCCTCTAGTATTAATTGTGCCATTTTTAACCCTATAATTTATGTTTTTTCTCAATTTGGTCCCTCTCACTAAAACTGTTAGTGGAACTAGCGGATTTCATGGGCGAAATTGACATTTTGCTCCTAGAGGGACAGAATTGAGACAAAATGCAAACTAAAGAGATTATTCCAAAATTTTTTATTTTTTATTTTGCAAAGACACACTTATACCTAAATTCTTTCCCACCTTAATTCTTTCTGCTTGATAGAATAATAAAATAGGATACATTCTTTACACTGCCGGTGTAAACATTTGTTTCCGTCAAATCAATTGCATTGCCCCAAGTCGTCATATTTTATTAATTGGGACCACTGTTTTAATACGTGTCACAATGCAATTGATTTGGAGGAAACAAATATTTACACCGGCGGTGTAAAAAATTTATTCTCGTAATAAAAATATATTGAGAGGGAAGGGGTTCCTCATGTGATTCAACACCCTACAAAAACACCTTAAGATTTATACTAATGTATCATTTTTTCATTCATTAACTACCAAATCCTTAATACCATTGGCGGATACAAAGTTCTTAAGTGGAGAAGCCAAATCACATGTACTAGTAACGCAATTCTTAAAGGACCTTTCACCATAATTTTGACGAATAAAACCTAAAATACAGCAAAGATCTCTCTTCTATGATCATGAGGCCTAGTACTGGAGTATGACTTACCACACAATTGATTTTTTCATTTTTTTTTAAATTGGCACATGTCAAGAACTTCAAAATTATATATATTCTTTTTTTAGGAGACAAGAACCGAGTTTGGCTCCTCTCCAATCCTAAGGAAATTGGAGGATCCTTCAATTTTAATCTAATTGCTAAGAATATAACACTAAACACAAACCTCTCTAAAGGAACATGAGCTAGGATGAGCACACATAATTATTTACCCATCTCTTTCATGCACGGCCATTGACAATTTTAATGAACTAAAAAATTATCTATAGCAGTAGGACATGTACACCTCGATTTTTCTGGAGATAAATTAGAATGGTGGGTTTGTACTCCTTGGAATTTCAAAATTAGATTGAAACTGTACTGAAAAAAAATATATCGAAAAACACATTCCGTGGAATTCAAATACCAGATCTAAAAAGGCAATACAAAAGTCCGAAGTACAAAGTTGGTATACTGATTGGCGACGAGATTTTCGCTCCGCAGAACCCCAGAAACTGTGATTCTAATGTCGGGGGGTTGGAGGTTGGAGAAGTCTGGTGGCGCCAGTATCCTTAATTTGTTGGCGGCTTAAGTGGGCAACAAAACGGTAGAGGCGCAGAGGGATGCAGAGGGAATGGGCAGTGATGATGGCTAGTGGAGGGTTGGACGGAAATGGAACAGCAATATCTGGACACGTTGTTTGTTTCCTAATTAATTACTCACACTTTCACTGTCCTCTCCCCCCTCTTTTTCTCTCTCTTCTCCTCCCCTACTTCCACGTTTTTCTATCTTTCAAAATTTTTCAAAAAACAAAACTCTAAATTCTAAAAATTTAAGATTGAGGGTTAGGAGCTTTTTGACTTCATCTACCTTTCTATACTATATTGATGATAGATAGATAGATACTCTTATCTATATACATACTAGCTTGTGTGCCCGTTTTATGCACGGGCAAAATTAACCCATTGTCTGTACGGGCATAACTAACCCGTTCTAGCGTTCAACCCGTTCTATGCACGGGCAAAACTAACCCGTTTTAGCTTTGTGCCCGTTCGATGCACATGACAATTAATAAAGTAGTAGGTTCGAACGGGCACAACGCTAGAACGGATTAATTTTGCCGTGCATGAAACGGGTTGAACGCTAGAACGGGTTAGTTTTGCCCGTACATACAATGGGTTAGTTTTGCCCGTGCATAAAACGGGCACACAAGCTAGTTCTCATAAATGTGTAGGCCTCATGAAAACTTGCATAAAATGTAAAAGTAATGAATCTGAACTTAAAAACTCCTAATCAATTTTTTTGTTTTCTCAGTTGTTTCAAAGAACTCTCCCAAATCAATGGACAATAAGCAAATGATGTTTTAGTTAATTCTAGCAAAAAAAAAAACAGAGCAAAGAAAACCATTTTCAAAACCCCATACAACAGAAAAGACAAATTTCACGTTCCAAAAAGTAACTGCTAGCGGCAAATATGTCAAAGTAAAACAGAGCAAAGAAAACCATTTTCAAAACCCCGTACAACAGAAAAGACAAATTCTACGTTAGCAAGCCATTCGGCCCATTCTATACACAGGCAAAATTAACCCCAAGATCTAGCGTTCAACTGGATTAATGGGCTTGCACCAGGAGAAAGATTCGCCCCAAGATCTAGTTGCAAGACTTACTGTAAGGCCGTTTTGAAATTTTTATTAGTATTTTTTTTTTCCCAATCGGTAATAGATTACTTTTATTATTGCATCAAAGAAACATCAAGGGAGGCTTCCCTATGAACCCAGCTTGGAAAGTCCTGAAGCCAAGTTATCGGGTTCTCCAAAGATAGGGCATACTTGGCTAAAACGAAATTTTTATTAGTAGAGGGAGTCACAAAGGGGGGAAAAAAAAAAGAATAAGCAACGAATTGATAGATGTGCATGGTTTATGAATGGGCAATTACCTATAAAAAGTAATTGTTCTATGCATATATCAACCTGCCTAACGTTAATGGGCAATTTATTATTGTCCGTTACCCATTATATCCATTGAACGGGTAAAAGTTGATCTGATTTGGTTTTCTCACTGTTTTTTTGAGTTTTACATCAAACACACATGTGTGAATTTAATACTGGGCACAGTATGAGATAATACCCAGTAAGATACAAAAAACATCATGAAACAAAGAAATATTTAAAAAACCAAGGAGACAGGAAAAGTACGCAAGTACATGAATTTTTGTAACCTTTGTGGTGAATGAAGTGAAACCAAATGTTCTAACAAATTGAACAATGACGCAATTTGGTGTTGTTATTGTAGTTGGTGAACAAAGCTTCTTGCTTTCAAAATTTGAAGAACAAAAAAATAAAAGCACAATTAATTAGGAGATGGAATGTAGGAAAATAGTGAAGATACATGACAAAGATGTGGTGAACGACTTACCTTCTCAGAAATTGTACGGAAATGGTGAGAGTTAAAAGAGTAAAGAAGAGGAAAAGTACTGATGAGGAGTTGTTGGGAAAAAGTGAGGGGAGTTGCATGAGAAGAGTTAAATAGTGGTAGAAGAGAAAAAGTGGAGACCGGAGAGAGTGTGGACGTGGGAGGGATTTTCGTTTTATGTTTTGTTTCCTTATTAATTGTCTTCAACGTGGGGAAGTGGGGTTGGGTTTTTTTGTTTTTTTAATTAACGTAGGGTAGTGGGGTTGGTTGGGGTTTTTTTGTTTTTAATTAATTTTTCCTCGGACGTTCACTATTAACTATCTTGAACATGGGGAAGTGGGGTTGGGTTTTTTGTTTTTTAAATTAACGTAGGGTAGTGGAGTTGGGTTTTTTTGTTTTTCTAATTAATTTTCCCTTGGGCATTCCCTATTAACTGTCTTGAACGTGGTTTTTTTTTTTTTTTTAAAGAAAATGGAAAATCTAGAAAATAGGGATTGGAGTTTGGAGGCTTTTGGAATGTCCAACTACATTCCCTTAGTATATTGATAGATACAAACACACACATATAGCCACCACCAAGTTTGAAAGATATTGCCTCTTCCCGTTTTCCCGGGATACAAACTCCCCTCCAAACCAACACTTCTCAATCAGTTCACAACTAAAAAACCCAAATCCCACAAAATGCCCAAACTACCCTCCCCCTTCTCACCCCCCCTCCTCTACTTCTTCCTCACTCTCATGCCCTTTCTTGTAATTCCACAATCTCCGACAGACCAAACCCGAACAACCCTCCTCACCATCAAACTGCAGTGGGGAAACCCATCGCAGCTACCCTCATGGAACACCTCATCACCGCCGTGCTCCTGGCCGGAAATCACCTGCACCAGCGACACGGTCACCGGACTTAACCTCACTAACTACAACATCACCGAATCAATCCCACTGTCCATTTGTGACCTAAAAAACTTAACCATGCTTGACCTTTCCTACAATTGCTTCCTAGGATATTTCCCTACAATTCTCTACAACTACTCAAACCTCCAATACCTAGACCTCTCCCAAAACTACTTCGTGGGTCCCATCCCGTCCAACGTCGATCGCCTCTCCTCCTCCCTCCGGTACATTGACGTCGGTGCCAACAGCTTCTCCGGCGACATCCCACGGGCGATCGGCCGGTTGCCGGAGCTAAGGTTCTTGAAGTTGTACATGAATCAGTTCAACGGCAGTTTTCCGGCCGAAATTGGAAACCTGTCGATCGAATTTAGAGGATCTGAGCATGGCTTACAATCCCCTGTTTACTCCGGCGAAAATTCCGCCGGAGTTTGGAAAACTGAAGAAACTGACTTTCTTGTGGATCACCAAAGCCAATTTAATCGGCGAAATACCAGGAAACTTTTCGGGTTTGTCGAGTCTTGAGTGGTTGGATTTGTCTTTTAATGATTTAGAGGGTCCAATTCCAAAAGCTCTGTTTCAACTGAAAAACTTGAGTGTTGCTTATTTGTATAGCAATCGATTAACAGGTGGAATTCCGACCCCTATCCAGTCATTGAACTTGACCCGGATTGATTTATCGAATAATAATTTGAGTGGATCAATCCCAGAGGATTTTGGGAAGTTACAGCAGTTGGAGCTTTTGCATCTGCATTTCAATCTATTTTCCGGCGAAGTCCTGGCGAGCATCGAACTACTTCCGGCACTGACGACCTTGAATCTTCGTTCCAATTTGCGTCAAGGACCACTTCCTATTGCACCCCCCTTCCTACGAAGATTTTTTATCTCAAACAACAGTCTTAGCGGAGAGATTTCGTCATTGATTTGCAGTGTGAGATACCTTGAGATTCTTGATTTGTCTCACAACAAATTGAGCGGTACGGTTTCACAATGTTTGAGAAATTTTAGTAGTGTTCTCTCGGTTTTGAATCTGCGCTCCAACGGATTTACGGGAACCATTCCCTTGGCATTTGCAAAGCCCAACCAATTACGAAATCTCGATTTGAGTGGAAATCATTTTGAAGGACCACTTCCAAGATCTTTGGTAAATTGTAGGAGCTTGGAAGTTCTAAACGTCGGAAACAACAAGGTTTATGATACATTTCCAAATTGGTTGGAGACTCTTCCTGAGTTGCAGGTTCTTGTCGTACAGTCTACCCGATTTCATGGTCCTATAAACACAGTAATGAGTGAATATTCCTTTCCTAAGCTTCGAATTGTTGACATCTCCTACAATGAGTTCACTGGCCATTTGCCAACGAGGTACTTCGAAAATTTCCAAGCTTTGAAGAACACAACTATGCCGAGCAAACAATACATGAGTGTGGCGGGTAGTTATTATCATGATTCTCTCGTAGTAACAATGAAGGGACTTGAGATTGAACTGGTGAGAATTTTGACTATCTTCACAATGATTGACTTTTCATCCAACAATTTCATTGGAGAGATTCCAAATGTCGTTGGAAAGCTCAATTCCCTCATACTGCTTAATTTTTCTCATAATAGTCTTACAGGTCATATTCCAGCATCTTTGGGAAACTTGCCAAACCTTGAATCATTAGACATATCTTTTAACCAGCTGATGGGAAAAATTCCAAGCCAATTAACAAAATTGACGTTTCTTGCGGTCTTGAACCTTTCGTGGAATTGTCTCCATGGACCCATACCTAGTGGTAAACAATTTGCTACATTTGAGAATGATTCATATGCCGGGAACTTAGGATTATGTGGGTTTCCATTGTCCAAGGAATGTCAAGATAATCAAACAAGAGTACAGCCACTGGTGTTACAACACGAGGAAGATGATTCAGATTTTGATGGATTTTTTTGGAAAGTTGTGGTGATAGGGTACGGGTGTGGAATGACACTGAGATTCTTTCTAGGATCTCTCATGTTCTTAATTGGTAGACCTAGATTCTTTGTCAAACTTGCTGAAAGAAAGTTGCCTAAGAAGGTAAGAAGGTGATAAGATTGAGGAGAATGGTTATAGACACAATGGCTAGAAGAAACTAGCAAACATCTGTCGCATTGTCAGGTATGTGCTATTGATGCTCTTGCATTTCATGACCTCTGAATTAGGAAAAAGCTTTATCGTGCATGGTGACTACTATTTGCAATCTAGTCTATAAGTCCGTGGTACTTGTAATATATTATCTGGTATTATAACATACACATGGTATAAAATCTGTTGTGAATCTTCTGACAATCCTAAAACATTTACATATGTTTTGCGATTCAGCGATCCAGTAAACTAGGAGTTCTGTGAATTTTTTAAAAATTTGAACATATCTATCTGTGGAGGTTAGTCAATAAAAAGTAACTAAAAAAACAGAGCTTCTTATTTTGTAGAGAAACAAAAAAACGAACTCTTATATGTGGCTTTTTTTTTCTTTCTTTAGCTTTTTCCATTTAATATAGCGAGGAGGAATGAAATTCTGTGTCTCTCTTTAAACTTCAATACCTGATATTTGAGAGTTAGAATTCTGATGTCACGTCATCTTCAAAATTCTGTTGCTATCCCATTCCGATATTATGTTGATTGTGCTTGTGAATTTTCGTTCATCCATTTCGCATTTATATTGATTCAAGTCCTCTTAATCTCTTAATATTATTGCTCGGTCATGAAAAATATTAGACTTAAAGCAGTTTACAATGAATAAACTATACTTGTCGACAAATTTTTCACCTGGTCGTGGCTAGGTATTATGTCAATTTGACATTAGATCATGTTTGATTGCTTTGGTTAAAAATTCCATAAACTTCAATTCTGACATGGATTGCTGTAATTGGTACAGGAATCAACCCAATCCCACAAAATTTGTGATTATAATAACTAAGACACGTGGTATTGGTAATTCCTGATCATAAGCCGGCCCAATCGAATGGGCTTTTCATGTACTTAACGTGTTTTCTTCGCCCTCGTAAATTGCTGTTGCAGGTATAATAAGGATGGAAGCTTTGTTGCTAGTGAGATATCGTTGGAAGACTCGATGGGAAATTGAGCAAGAAACTGACGAGTTTCGGCTACAAAATTCGTATTACTGTCGAACAACTTCTTGCAGTATATAGTGGGTGTTTGTTTTGGTACCTAGTGATTATTCGTGATTATACTTTGATTGTGGTATATGTACCCTTCTATTCTATTGCTTTGCGAGTTTGCGGTTTGCAATATTTTCTTCATTCTTATCAAGTAAATCTATTAGAGTATCTCCATCAGACACCTTAGAGTAACAAATGTAAGAAATTTTTAAGAGATTAGGTATTGATATATGTTTTTCGGTAAATCCCTCAAATTTTTTCTGTATGTAAAAATTTGGAGAATGCCTCTCACCCATCGAATATCAACATTTGTTCTCTAGAAGAGAAACTATAGTTGATTCACTGCTACATTCTCTTTTTTTAAACACCCCGATACGAAGGCATCATACGGAATGCATGAAAAGTCATATTTCAATAGTGCGATTCTAGGATTTTCATTCTTCCATCTCCTAATACAAGCAATATTTTCCCCAGGGGACCACAACCGTATAACTAGGTTGCCCTTGAAAATTCTTGCCGCAAGCCAAACAAACTAAGCAATCAAGCACCAAGGACTTTGAAGCTATATATTACAATTAAACTCCTCTTCCAAAGAGAAATGTCCAGGATTTATTCCATCGTTCAGAATTGGACGCCATAGCCGTTCCAAGAGTCCTGCGTCTCCATTATCTTAGTCGATTCAGTAAATTCGTTCTAGATGTTTCTTTGTATGCAATTCCAGTCATGAAGTCCCAATACTTGGGACACAATGGCCACGATTAATGAAGCCCTAGCTCAAACGCAATACGATGATGCAGACAAACGTATTTATCCTTCACAAACGCAAACAAAGGGCAATACAAAGGAAATGGAAAGCAAAAAAAGTGCAATACATACATTATTAACCCGACTCATTTGCAACTAAAAGGCATATTTATCCTTCACAAACGCAAACAAAGTGCAATACGATGATGCAGGAGGCGTTACATTTAAAGGGTCATGTAACCATAGCTCAAAATTGTCCTGCCAAGCTAAATGAAAACAGGTTTCAAAGGAAATCATCGATCTTACAGAAAGAGAAACAAGGGGAAAAAAAAAAAAGTAAATAAAAACAAGAGTACCAATTTGATTACTGGTTGCAAGTTGCAATAGAAAGTTACTCAAAACTCTGGGAGTATACTCCCTCCCCTCGTAAAACATATGGGTCTCACCTGGGGCCTACATATAGACCTTGTTGGAAATTTTCAGGATAGTGAATGGAAATTGGGGCACACAAAGGATCACCGAGGCAACCGAAGGATCCCCAATCCGGGTTCATTATACCTGGACGAATTCCTCTTCATTTCCAGCAATTTCAGCAAGTTATTGCCCCATAAACAGGTGGTTTATGGCAGATTTCAATCACCAATTCATTGTGGCAGTTTCATGTTTTCAATTACCCTATTCAAGGCTATGAATTGAAGGCCCTATTCATTTTCTGGATGTTACAAATCCTTCCAGAGGTGTATAAATAGGGCAGTCCCGTTTTGGATTGATCACAAGTTCAAAACACACTCCAAGTATACTCTGAGTTCGTTCTTGTGTGAGAGAGAGGCAGACGTAGCATTCAGTTCGCCAAGGCGGCTTTCCGGTGGTGTTCCGTTAGCCGTGGTCTAACCGTTCTATCCTGGGAGACAGACGCCGGTCAACCTCCAACACCCAACGGTGAGGTGGTGAATCTGTTTTAAGGAGACTGATTCAGGGCTCGGTTCAGTGTAACAAAGTTTCTGTATATTTCGTTTCTATTCATGCTTACATAATCTGTAATCTGTTTTGTTATTAATGGAATTGTACTCTGGATTTCCGATTATGTCGCAATATTTTCGTAACAAGCTTAAAACAGATTCACGTCTTGGTGATCGGAATTCCAGAATACGTATTCTATTGTTTCTAACAATCTTGTGCAGATTAGTTTCATGACAGGATGTGATGGATCCATCTAGACCATAGGCATAATCTGTTTCATAGTAGATTACTCGGTGGTTGCCAAGCGGGATAAGAGATTTCCATAACCTGTTTGGCCTTGGCCAGATCAGTCATGTTTGACTGGATCACGGTGGTAACAGAAAAGCTTCGGCCAGATCAGTCGTGCGCGACTTGATCATGATTTGTTGGTAAACTGGTTGGCTACGGCCTTGGCTAGTTGTGCGCGATTACGCCTAAGATTGATGGATGAAAGGGCCTCTGGAGCAGTCTACTCGGTTTCTGCCATGACATTGCTTGGCCGTAATCTGTTGTGCTTGTGATATGTTTGATGGAAGCGATTTGTGTGTCTGGCCGTGTGGACAGCCAGTGGAAGGCGTGTCAAGGCTTTTGTGTCGTGTCTGGATTGAACATCCTAGTGGAAGGGTGTTCCACTCAGTCATAGCACACTGCCTTGGTATGGCCAGTGCACAAGTTGGTCTATTCGAGTATGGGGAAGTTGGACAGTCACAGTCCTGCACATTAACAAATTGTGTCTACCGTTTACCTTTTGGGGGCCCTGCCCCCGAGCCCCCGCCAGGGGGCGCGATCCCCGCTGAGGGCGCTGCCCTCAGACTCTCGCCCGGGGGCGCTGCCCCCAGGACCCCCGTTAGGGGGCACGGCCCCCTGAGACCCCCGCAAGGGGGCGCGCCCCCTGGGACCCCCGGGGTACTTGGTATTGTGGGGGATGTTAGACCTTGCTTATTTGATAGATTGTTAATCTATGCATGTAGAGCTTGTCATTTTGATATTGAGATTTGTTCTCTTATATATGGTTGTTCCTAATTTCAGGAAAACATGACAACTGTGCAAGGGAAAACAACTGTCACTGGCAAAGAGAAGGAGACTGGCAATGTCAGTGGAAATGGCAATGGAAATGGCGGTGGTGCTATTCCAACTCATGCTCCTACTCCTGGGATTCCCTCGGTTCCAATGTCTCACGTGGAGAGGCCAAGCAAGTTTGTTGGAGCGGATTTCAAAAGATGGCAACAAAAGATGCTGTTCTATCTCACCACTTTGAACTTGGCGAAATGGCTAGTTGAGGAAGCCCCTGTTATTGATGAGAATGATCCCGACACTCAGAAGCGGATTGATGTGGCCAAATGGAAAGAGAATGACTACATGTGCAAGAATTACATCTTGAATGCTTTGGACGATTCGCTATATTCTGTGTATGGCGAAGCTCAGTCAGCTAAGGAATTGTGGGATTCCTTAGACAGGAAGTACAATATCAAGGGTGCCGGGTCCAAAAAGTTCGTTGTGGGCCGGTTCCTCGATTACATGATGGTGGACTCCAAGTCAGTGGCGGTCCAAGTCCAAGAGCTGCAGCTCCTGCTCAATGAGATCAGGACTGAGGGGATGGTTTTGAGTGAAGCATTCCAGGTGGCTGCTGTCATCCACAAGCTGCCCCCAGCATGGAAAGAATTCAAGAGCTATCTCATGTTCAAAAATAAGGAGATGACCTTGGAGGCTCTTTTCATCAAGCTCCATATTGAAGACGAGAATCGGGGTATGGACAAGAGTATCAAGTCCTCT
Organism: Rhododendron mucronatum var. ripense; assembly: GCA_019656295.1. NCBI lineage: Eukaryota > Viridiplantae > Streptophyta > Magnoliopsida > Ericales > Ericaceae > Rhododendron > Rhododendron mucronatum. The sequence continues at coordinate 128,138 of BPLT01000289.1, forward strand.
TATATGGCCAAGGCAAATGTGGTGGAGCATGGTCAGTCTTCAGGCACGAAGAGGAACCAACATGACAAGCGTACAGATAAGCGGTCTGACAAGCAAGCTGGTAAACAGAGAGACAGAAGTGTCAATCTGGGACCGAGAGGTGGTGTTGCCAAGAATCAGAGAGAGAAGTTTCTGGTGAAATGCTTTAACTGTAACAAGTTCGGGCATAAATCTTCGGAGTGTATGAAGCCACCAAACCCTCACGCTCAGGCACACTTAGCTCGGGTGGAAGCAGGAGTGTCTGATATCAATCTCTCAGCTATGGTTTCTGAAGTGAACATGGTGGGTTCGAATCCGCAGGAATGGTGGATAGACACTGGGGCTACACGCCATATCTGTTGCGACAGGCAGTTGTTCACTACCTTCGAGCAGGCTGTTAACGGTGAGAAGTTGTTTGTGGGCAATTCAGCTACCTCAGATGTTGCGGGGCAGGGGAAAGTGGTCCTGAAGATGACTTCAGGAAAAGAGTTGACTCTGAATAATGTGCTGTTCGTGCCAGATATTCGCAAGAATTTGGTATCTGGTTCTCTGCTGAGCAAGCACGGCTTCCGTCTGGTTTTCGAAGCTGATAGGGTTACTCTGACTAAGGCTGGAATGTATGTAAGGAAAGGTTATATGACCGATGGTCTGTTCAAAATGAATGTAATGACTAAAATTCCCTATGAGAATAAAATAAAAACCCCAGTTGCGTATGTGCTTAAGTCTTCCTCTTTATGGCATGGTAGACTAGGTCATGTTAATTATGATTCTCTGCGTAGAATGATTAACCTGGACCATATTCCAGCTTTCCAAATTGATAAGAAACACAGGTGTGAAACTTGTGTGGAGGCTAAAATGACAAGATCATCTTTCAAAGCGATAGAAAGGAATACTGAGCCATTGGGTCTAATCCATACAGATGTGTGTGATTTGAAATACATCCAAACACGGGCAGGCAATAAGTACTTCATCACGTTTATTGATGATAGCACCAAGTTTTGCTATGTATACTTGCTAAAGAGCAAAGATGAAGCCTTGCAAAAATTCGTTCTTTTCAAGAATGAAGTCGAGACATAGCTTAGCAAGAAAATCAAGGCTTTGAGAAGTGATCGAGGTGGTGAGTATGAATCACCTTATGGTGAATTCTGTGCACAACACGGGATTGTATACCAGACCACTGCGCCTTATTCGCCACAGTCAAATGGGATTGCTGAGCGCAAAAAACGTACTTTGAAGGATATGATGAACGCTATGTTGATCAGTTCTGGGCTGCCTCAGAATATGTGGGGGGATGCGATTCTCACCGCTAATTATATCCTTAATAAGATCCCTCGCAAGAAAGTTGACAAAACCCCATATGAATTGTTTAAAGGTAGAAAACCTACCTACAATTACTTACGAATATGGGGGTGTCTCGCGAAAGTGGCCATACCAAAACCTAAGAAGGAGAAGATTGGTCTCAAAACCGTTGACTATGTGTTCATCGGGTATGTAGAAAGCAGTAGTGCATATCGGTTTCTGGTGTATGAATCTGCCATACCCGATATTAACAAAAATACTCTCTTGGAATCTAGGAATGTGACGTTTTTCGAGCACATTTTTCCTTATAGATCCATTGGAGAGTCAAGTTCGGCTAAGCGAACTTTGAGGACTACTGGTGAAAGTAGTCATGACCAAGGCGAAGAAGTTACATTCGAGCCAAAACGTTGCAAAAAGGCTAGAACTTCTACATCTTTTGGTCCAGACTTTCTGACTTATCTGTTAGAAAGTGAGCCTCGGACTTTTAAGGAAGCTGTAACCTCGCCTGAGGGTCCTTTGTGGAAGGTGGCTATCCAGAGTGAGTTTGATTCCATTCTGCAAAACCATACATGGGAGCTGGTGGATCTTCCTCCAGGCAGTAAGCCTTTGGGCTACAAATGGATTTTCAAGAGGAAAATGAAGGCAGATGGGTCAATAGATAAGTACAAAGTTAGACTTGTTATCAAAGGCTATAGACAAAAAGAAGGCCTAGATTACTTTGATACTTACTCACCTGTTTCCAGGATAACGTCCATCCGGATGATCATTGCAATTGCTGCATTACGAAATCTTGAGATACATCAGATGGATGTCAAGACAGCTTTCCTGAATGGTGATTTAGATGAAGAAATTTACATGGAACAACCTGAGGGTTTTTTAGCACCAGGGCAAGAGGGGAAAGTCTGTAAGCTGTTTAGATCTCTGTATGGTCTAAAGCAAGCACCGAAACAATGGCATGAGAAATTTGACAATGCCATGTTGTCAAGTGGTTTCAAAATCAACGAATGTGACAAGTGTGTATATGTCAAAGACACAAATGAAGGCTACATTATTTTGTGTCTCTACGTTGATGACATGCTTATTGTTGGCAGCAATGATAAAGTTATCAACGCTACCAAAAAGATGTTGAATTCGAAGTTCGACATGAAGGATATGGGCCTAGCAGATGTGATACTGGGTGTCAAGATCACTTGGACATCTGACGGACTTGCTTTGTCTCAATCTCATTACATTGATAAAATACTTGAGAGATTCAACAAGTCTGATAAGGAGATGGCGAACACTCCTGTGGATGTACATCTCCATTTATCCAAGAATGTGGGGGAAGGAGTTGCTCAACTAGAGTATTCTCGGATAATTGGGAGTTTGATGTACTTGATGAGTTGTACAAGGCCTGACATAGCTTATTCTGTTAGCAGATTGAGTAGGTACACGAGTAATCCAGGGCATAGTCACTGGAAGGCGATAGTCCGAGTACTTCGCTATCTAAGGTATACTCGTGATTTGGGACTGCACTATACTAGATATACGACGGTACTAGAAGGGTACTCTGATGCAAACTGGCTATCAGACATAAAATACTCTAAATCCACGAGTGGATATGTCTTTACTCTGGGTGGTGCAACAGTGTCTTGGAAATCTTTGAAACAGACGTGCATCGCACGCTCTACGATGGAATCAGAGTTTATAGCTCTTGATAAAGCAACTGAAGAGGCAGAATGGTTACGTCATTTTGTAGAAGATGTTCCAAGGTGGCCAAAACCCGTGCCAGCGATCTGTGTACATTGTGACAGTCAAGCTGCGATTGGAAGGGCACGGAGTAATATGCACAATGGTAAGTCTAGACATATTCGTCGAAGACACAATACCATTAGACAACTGCACTCTAGTGGGATTGTCACTCTTGACTATGTCAAGTCAAAGGACAACATAGCGGATCCACTAACAAAAGGATTAAATAGAGAACTAGTTAAGTCGGCATCGATGGGAATGGGGCTTAAGCCTACTACGCTCATGTTACCGTGAAGGAAAACCCAACCTAGCTTACTGGAGATCCCAAGATCTAGGTTCAAAGGGACAACCTAATTGCGAGTGACACTGGACGATCACTGAGGAGACAAACTCTCCTACCCATTCCTATGGTCTGAAACAGTGATGCCTGCAATGGGAAAAAGGTTGAGCATGGCTCTTAATGACTCTTATGGGCTGGAATACCAAGCGGGGTATAGCAGGATACTCTTTTAAGAAGGTCACCTATGTGAGTATGAAGTGGGGCCGCTTCTTTGATAATTTAGAAAGGCAAAATTCTCGAGAAAATACTTGCAGAACCAGGCGGGGGTGTCATGGCCAAAATGAACCCAACAGTGAGAACTGAACTGCGTTAGGAGAAGTTCCTATGTGAAGTTTATTGACTCGGTTTACATCAACGGCAGGACAGTTCAAGACAACACGTTCACTGGACAGCTAGTAAACCCGATGGGCTTTCACAAGGGAAGGTTCAAGGCCAAAAGCTACCTATCCTATACAGGGATTATCCGTTGTGCTCTCTCTCCGGGTCAGCTTTGTACTCTGTGTCAGATCTCTGCCAATTTCATTCATGTGGGGGACTGTTGGAAATTTTCAGGATAGTGAATGGAAATTGGGGCACACAAAGGATCACCGAGGCAACCGAAGGATCCCCAATCCGGGTTCATTGTACCTAGACGAATTCCTCTTCATTTCCAGCAGTTTCAGCAAGTTATTGCCCCATAAACAGGTGGTTTATGGCAGATTTCAATCACCAATTCATTGTGGCAGTTTCATGTTTTCAATTACCCTATTCAAGGCTGTGAATTGAAGGCCCTATTCATTTTCTGGATGTTACAAATCCTTCCAGAGGTGTATAAATAGGGCAGTCCCGTTTTGGATTGATCACAAGTTCAAAACACACTCCAAGTATACTCTGAGTTCGTTCTTGTGTGAGAGAGAGGCAGACGTAGCATTCAGTTCGCCAAGGCGGCTTTCCAGTAGTGTTCCGTTAGCCGTGGTCTAACCGTTCTATTCTGGGAGACAGACGCCGGTCAACCTCCAACACCCAACGGTGAGGCGGTGAATCTGTTTTAAGGAGACTAATTCAGGGCTCGGTTCGGTGTAACAAAGTTTCTGTATATTTCGTTTCTATTCGTGCTTACATAATTTGTAATCTGTTTTGTTATTAATGGAATTGTACTCTGGATTTCCGATCATGTCGCAATATTTTCGTAACAGACCCCACATGTTATATGAGGGGAGGGAGTATACTCCGGGAGTATACATGGATTGAAAACCTATTTATTTCCGTTTTTGGCACTATGGATCGGGCTAGCAGTGAAAGGCCAAAACATATTTAGGAAAATGACGGCCCAGGTCGTGTTTTGATAATTAATACCTACTAAGGATATTCTGAGAACATTTTTTACTGCTAAAAATGTCATTGGCGGGTATTAATTATTAAAACACATCCTGGACCGTCATTTTCCCAACATATTTGCCTTCTTCTTGCCATTAATTTTAGTCGGTTGGTGGAACTCTTCTGCTTACTAGTTTGTGAGACTATAATGGAATGGATTTGTTTCGCATATTTTTGGTAGCATTGATATATGTGACCAAACGGTCCAGATCAAATCAACACTGGAGAGACAGAGTTGAAATTGATTTACTAATGGGGTTTAATGTTTTTCTTTCTCTGAAAAATTTTGCAGGATAAATTATAAGTCGGATATGCTACAACGAGTACTGTCATAACGTCTCGCCCTAAAGAACTCATGTTTCATAGTCTTGAAATAGCTTTTTGGATAGTGAGGCCATTCGGTCAAGCAAGTTTTGTGCATTTAATTCTTCGTCAGCTGCTTTTTTCTGACAGATGTTTTGATGCAAAAATATATCAGGTCCCTAAGCCGCCCCATACTCTTGTCCTAAACAGCATGAAAATTCTTGTCTAGATGCAAATATGTTTGCTTGTGGTTTCAAAAACCACGAAAAAATCTAATAAAGTGTCTGACTTCACTATTTTTAACAGAAAAATATAAATTTATGGCTCAGGTCAGGTCCACGAAAAAATAACCCTAGTACCACTTGATGGACCCTTCAAAAGTAAGAAAAATTCACCAGTTGCAATCTTCATTTAGGCAGATTTTGTCCAAGTGGTGCCAGAAGCCACCGCTTGACACATGAAAGCTAAACCCATTTCTTACTCGAACCAATATATTTCCTGAAATTTAGCCATGAGAATTGTATATTTTTCGGTAAGCCTGTTTATTGCAATTCACCGTTTTACACTTCTATCTATAACGATCCGTGTCAGCTGACCTGCTAACTTTAAGCTTAACCGCGTGGCTCAAAAGGTTAACCTCAAGTTATGCAGTAGCTAGTCAGGATTTGTTATATTATTAACTTTACTTCCCCTTTCTCCCCGATGTGGGACTCCACACTATCAAACTTTGTTACAACTCCACTTAAAACTAAAACTTCTTTATTACCAATTCAAGTTAGAATACTACATCTGTAAAGGATGAGTTAGATCACTAATACCACTACTACTGGCTTTTGGCTGGAAATCTCATCCAGAATTACCAGTTCTTATTCTTCATTCCAACCTTTTCCATTGTCCTATATGCCTAAGAAGACTAAATTTTGTTTCCCTAAACCTCGCATCATAGACCTCTCCCGAAATGAGTTCACTGGACTTTCGTCCGAAAGATAATCTCAGAATTTCAAAGGCATGAGGGACAGGCATGCAAGTAAAATAGACTTGAAATATATGCGGCAAAGCTGTTAGGGAGATTCTATGGCAGTAGTCGTCAAGGGGGTGAAGGTTGAATAAATGTAAACTCTAAACCTTCTTCCCGACAATGGACTGAATTAAACGAAGTATAACGAAGTATTGTCACCTCTGTAGTATTTGATTGTCTTTCAATTTTTGAGGTTCTCCTCGAGTTGACCTGAACATTGTTTAAACTCGTTTTCATTTTCCTTTTCTATAACTTAGGGTGTCGGGGCCAGTCTACGCACACTTCGACTATTCCGTTATACAAAGTACTGTATGGGCTGGCACCATAGGAATTGATAGCACCTAAGATATTTTGAACTAGAGACCTTAGGATGGAGCAAACTCTAAGTCCGCATTCATCACAAGCCCAACCCTTTCTTGTTTTTAAACTTGTTTTTGTTACAAATGGCAATTACTAACAACGGCGAATTTGTGAAATGAAAGAGGAAGCCAATTACCAAATGAGGAGTAATTATGTCGGCTTCTTCTATGGATGATTCTAAAGGGTTCAATGAATTGTTTTCACTGTGGCTTTTTATCAAACAAGGTAGTGGCTAGTGAGGTATTGACCCCTGTTTAGAAGGGAAAAAAACACTTGTTCTTTTGTTAGTACTCATTATCTCTCCATGCTATTCCAATGATAGAAAACTGTGACCTTCCACTCAGATCAGAAGAACTAGTCGACAACAACATTGCATAGTATCGATTTGTTTGAATGAAAGACATTAAGTGCTTGATTTAAAACTGCAATTTTAACTAATAACATCACATTCCTTTCCCGTTCCTTTTCCATATTGAAAGAGAAATAAGTACTTATTTTTTAAGAATGCAATTTCAAGCTCAAAAATCACGTGCTTAAGCAAATATTTTTTCTATCTATGTGGATCTTGTTTGATAAATCTCTTAATACGGTGCAAAAAAATTTGAAAAATTATTTTTGAGTTTAAAAATATAAAATAAGTTCTTATACTTTTTAAGAAGGTGTTCTAGAATGGGGCGAGAAATCCTTTAGTGGCATTATCATTTGCCTATTTCTAAAAATTTTGAATGAATATTAAATGTTCGTTGTTGGTGAATAGATTTAAACCAAAAATTGTGTCTGTTCGATTCAAATGAATAAATAGAACCAAACCAAAAGGTGCGATTGTTCGAGTCAAATAAATAAAGACGACTATTGGAATAGACATAACACAATCAATCACACTCTCTCACTAAGGTGCCGTTCCACTTTTTTAAAAAGTGGGTTTTTGAAAAAGAAGGTAAATTTCAAGATTAAAAATTTTGTGTTTATGCAAATAATTTTTATACTAATATGGATCTTGTTTGATAGATCTCATTGAAATTTTTTAAACGGGGCAAAAAAAATTTCATTTTCGTTATATTTAAGTTTGAAATTACTTTCTTTTTAAAAAAGAAAGTTTTTGGAGAAAGCGGAACGGGGCGTAAGGTACAGTTTCAGTTTTTCAAAAAGTGGGTTTTTGAAAAAAAAAAGGTAAATATCAAGGTAAAAAATTATGTGTTTACGCAAATAATTTTCCTACCAATGTGGATCTTGTTTGATAGATCTCATTGAAATCTTTTAAACGGTGCAAAACAAAATTAAAAAATTATTTTTCATTTTCATTATATTTGAGTTTGAAATTACCTTCTTTTTGAAAAAAAAAAGTTTTTTAAAAAAGTGGAACAGGGTCTAAAACTTTTTCTCTTATTCTCGTTCTTGGCTCAATATTTCAAATAGATGTTGATGTCTGAGCAACTTAATTTTTGCATGAGTGAAAAACAGGACCTATACTTTGTTAGTCTACCGCAGCTTCCATACTAACTAATGGGGTGATGTGACCGACACGTACGTCGGGGCATAAATCAAATTACCTGAACCCTTAATTGTGATCTTAATGGATCTTATTGAAAAATCCTAGATCGCCTAGGTATAAAGATTTGCTATGTTTTTATCTCTTTAATTAATTAACCCACCAACTGAAAATTAAATCAATCTCACCAATGGAAAGCAAACAAATAAAGAACGCCAGGATATACGTGGAAAACCCTAAACGGGAAAAAACCACGGGAAGGAATCAAAACACTATACTCATTGTACGGTTACAAACAAACCTATACTTACAACCCAGAATCGCTCTCGGTTGACCAAGGTTGATTGTCGAATCGCTCGTTCACCGCACCCAGTGCTTGACTGCTGCTGCCTTGAATCCACAAGCCTTCCACTATCCTTCGGAAATCCACCGAAGGCCAACTCAAGTAAGTTGAATCAAAGATTGGAAAGAAACTCCATGAAGTTAACCTTGTTGCTCGATGATCAATTGATCATGTTTGTACTTCAAGAAACAAAACCAAAACCCCTTCGATGTATTCTTAAGTTTGGACGTGCTTGGGGGAGGCTCTCATATATTCGGTAATCTCGAAATCCCAAGTGAGCAGCATATATATAAATGGAAGAAATCTGTCAAGTTGCTCGAGCACTTGTTAATGCTTTGCTGGAGTTGCTCGAGCACTATTTCTGAGAATCAATTCCATATTTTCACACCGCTGATTCTGTGATCCCCTTTCCTTATATATCTGCTTTGATCACGAATTCCCTTGATTCCTTCCATCCTTTTCCTTCTCTATCTCTCAATTACAATATAATTGATTTAGTTGCTAAAAACGCATCCTCTCAATTACAAATGATTTGATTACCTTCCACTTTCTAAATAGACACTCTAGAAATAAATAAAGAATAAATTTCAACTCAATAATAAGAGATACAAATCAATGTATTTTTGTCATGAGATTTGCCAAATAAAAACTTGACCTTACACTTATATTTGCCACACGAGGAATGACTATTCTTACAAGATTGATTAGTGTGAACAAGATAATAAAATGCTAAAATTTATTGATTAGTGTGAGTTGTTGTCCAAAAATCTCAGTGGGAACGCCCCCTAAGACTACATCTCTTGAAAGTTGGACCAAGGAGAATGACTACGACCTTATTTGGCACTACAAGAAAAATGAAAATTGGTGACAAAAAAGTGGTGACGAAATTTAATTTCGTCACTGTTTCGACAACTTCGTCACCAATTATACCTGTTTAGCGATGAAAAAAATATTTTCGTCACCAAAGGTACCCATTTGCCAATGAAATACATTTTTCGTCGCCGAAAGCTTAAAAAAGGTGATGAAATTATTTTTCGTCGCCAAAGATAATCATTTGGTGACAAAATATATTTCGTCGCCAAATGAGACCAATTTAGTAAAGAAATATTTTTTTCGTCACCAAATGCTTAACTTTGGTGACGAAAAATAATTTCTTCACCATTTTAATGCTTTTAATATATTTTGTCGTCAAATGGGTACCTTTCGTGATGAAATTTATGAATCGCGCTTTGTCACTAAATATATTTCGGACATAACTCTTTACTAAAAACTCCGATTGATATAATTCAAATTGGGTTTGAACAACAACTCAATTGCCTACAACTTTCATGTTTATCAAAATTGCTAATTTTAATGTTTAAAGGTTCAAAATTACATTCGAAATACATTTTCATGTTAAATGTATAATACAATTCACGACGGTGTGGTGGCCCACACATTTTCTCTGCATAAATCTTGGCCGTTGAATTTGGTACATATTTCTCTGCATAAATCCTACCCGTTGAGTTGCTCAATATTGTTTCATTCGAATTTTTGGTAATGAGGTTCAGTCATTATAGTCTTGATTGCCGTTGATTGGACTATAATTGCTATAATGACTATAATTGTCGTGCCTTTACTTATCAGGGAAAGTTCCTTTTGGCAGTGGATTAATTGACTATAATTGCAGTGACTATAATTGACTACAATAATGACTAAATTGCTAATTCGTTTAGTCTAGGCAATTTTTGGCAATGATTTATGAAATTGCTGGTGATTAGTGTTGATTGGGAGACAATATGCTATAAATCGGTAAGACAAACTGGTTTGATTGGGTGAACAAATTTTTGGTAACGATATTGGTAATAATATTCTCATTTCAGTTTTTGGTAATGAATTTTGGATAAATGAATTTCTCTCTCTCTCCCCCTAATCATTTTCTGAACAAGTCCTCTTTCCAGTTATGTTATGGAACAGTCAGTTTTTTTTAGCAATGAAAGAAATTTTTGGGTTGACATTATATATTGAGTTATGGAATATAAAGATGATTAATTTTGACTGAATATAATGACTGATCATAATGTCATCCTACAGGGAAGAATTTCGGGTAATGACATAATACAATGCCATAATAGAAAACAATCCTTCAAATTGCCGCTTGATTCTTTTCCATTTCGGTAACGAAATTTGGGTGAACGAATCTCTCTCTCTCACGCTCTCTCTCTTCCTAATATTTTTCTTTACACTTCTATTTTCTGTCTCCCTCCCTCTCATTCTCGCCCTCTCTCTGGTGAAAATACAAAGCACGATAGTGTGGGGGTTTTCTTTCCAGTTCTCTTTCATGTCTTCGTGACTCTAGCCCTCTCTCCAGTTCACTCTCCACAGGTATATCTCTTTCATTCTCTTTCTTTCGGCAAATTACACTTGGGTTTTTTTTCCAATTACTTTTTTGTTTACCTAAGGAACAAATTGCGATAGTGTGGGGGTTTTCTTTCCAATTTCCTTTCTCTCTCCGTGACTCTCGCCCTCCCTCCAGTTCTCTCTCTGCAGGTATGGCTCTTTCTTTTCGGCAAATTACGCTCGGTTTCTAAACCCTTGCTTAATTATTATATAGTATAGATATGGAGCATATTTTGTTTTAAATTCCTATGCACATATTCTGAATAGATCAAATCTTCTATTTTTTGGTTAAACTTTTTCGAAATCTTGCACATATTCTGAATAGACTAACTCTTCTATTTTTCCCAAGCGAAATAATTTTTGGTTTTCGAAATCTTACAGCAATTTGTTTTTTCTTCTGTTCGTTTCTTAAAATTAGAGAATCAAAAGCAACAAAAGGAAAAGGATTCACAAAATTAGAAAATCAACGTAGAAAATCCGTGTGGACAACTAGATAACCACAACCATGAGTGTTATTAAAGATTAAAAAAAGGATTGAACCAAGAAATTTTTAGCGCGCTTTCATCTCTGTTATTAGCTCATCAGTATTTATTATTGCCTTATTGGTGAAAGGCAATTCTTATTTGTTTTTTGTTTCTACTTTATTTGGTTGGATGTTGCGGAGTTAATGTCCCTTTTTCCCGAGACCAACAAACAAAACACTACTACAAAAATAAATGACTATCGTATTTTCCCGAGACCGTTATAATTATTGAATTGAATAATTAAAAAAAAGTTTGATACCATCATTTTTTGTTTCGACGGTTCTAATTATTGAATTGAATAATATCTTATCTTAAGGGAGCTGATAATGCCAAAACCCCTTTTTTCTGCCAAAACCTTTTTTAAATTGTTGATTTGGTACAAATGGGTTGATTTGGTTTTAGTGTTTTTAAACAACATGGAGGATTTTGGACTTCAACAATGCGGACACCGCTGTTGATCAATACCATCGATTTGAGGTGAATTCTAAAGATGTGTTTAGTCCTCTGAATTTGAATTATTAAAATGTCTGCAAGAACGTTAAAATACTCCCAAGGGATTTCAAGGGGCATTTTGTAAAATAATTGGTGTAGTGGAGGGCACTTAAGTCATGCAATGAGAGATAAACATTGAGTTTTGGCAGGAACAAAAAAGGTTTTGACAGAAACAAAAAGGATTTAGACATTATCAATTTCCTATCTTAAAAAGTTTGATACAATTTGGTTCTTAGCATGCATGTTTTCTTTGATTTTTTATTGGTGTTCTACATCTAGGTTAATGATTTGGATTCAATAGTATAAAAATTAGTTAATTTTTAATTCGGCAAATTTCTACAAGTTGTTTGACCCTCATTTTCTTATGTCTTCTTTTTATTCTCATTTTCTTTTTGTGTGTCCAGAGATGAATAGTGAGAATGTAATTAATATGATTCCAGTGACTAAACGAGTGGAGACACATGCAGATGCTCAAGTAGTAGATGAAGAAATAAATGTGGCTCACGTGTCAAAAAAAGTTCGTCTGCTTGAAAATGCTCAAGAAGCAAATGAAGAGCAAATTGTTGAAATTGACATACCTAATGGTATGCATTTATAGTAATAATGACATGCATTATATAAACTTCCTTTTACGTATCAAATTCAAATTGCTTTGCACATAGGTGTAGTACCTAAATGAGTCGAGTTTAATTGTGACTTATGTCTTTCATTGAATTATTTATTTTCTTATTCAGCTCAACGGGGACTTTATGAAAACTGTGAGAACAACTTACTCAATTCCATGCTTAATTCATTATTATGTATACCTTTTTATTTGCATTCTTTCATTATTATTTTTTGGTATAAAGCTTAAATAGCGTTATACTCTTTAGGTGTACTTTGTGAGGGGTCAATAGCTGATAACAAGGATGTGGTCTCTTACAATGCATATATTGCTCGACTATTCAATCCCCAAATCAATGTGGAAGTTTTTGCTGGAATGAGATGTGTGAAGTATATTCACAAGTACATCTACAAAAGAAATGATTGTACCACTATAGTGTTCGGAGGAAAAGAAGAGATCGATGACTAATTTTGGGAGGGTGATGAAGAGAAAAATTTCAAAACACTTGAAAAGTGCTGAAGCCAACTTTTGCAACTATGATCTTTTTGCTAAATACGATCTTTGTGGAGTGCCATTTTTGTTACTTTTGTGTATGAGATTGACTCTATTTTTTAGGTTTTTTTTTTCATGTTTGAGTTTGAATGCAATTAATGTACCAAAAGTTTGAATTGGATTTGACTATGGCAAGTATTGAATTTGGCTTTTTATGCGTTTTTTATTTCATTTGTTTAAGTTTGGCCAGTTTTATAATGGTTGCTGTTGTATACTATTGGTCATACAATCACATTATTTTTGGACAAAGATGAGTTTGTCTGTAGTAGTAATCGATGTAGTCAATAGCATAACGAGCAATTGATTTTTGTTGGTGATAAAATTGTATTGGTATTTGTCTTTAGGCACAATCAGTTTGCTCACACCTAGCTAAGGTTATTCGAAATCATATTGAATAATGAATTCTTTGATTTGGGCCTTCGGGCTCGGGCAATGATTAAGTAGAAGTGGAATTACATTTTTATAGTGGATGACTTTGAATCGAACTGCGGTCTCTATTTAGGGAGAACCACGTAAAAATCAGTATGTCATGGTTTGTTGTTTACTTCTTTTTTTGACAGGTTGTATGACATTAAATTTTTTTGCTAGATAATTGAAATGGTATATGAACTAAAGCGCCAAATATTTTTGACAGGCTGCATTAACAAGTTACAGATATTGAGTTGGTTGGAGCTTAAAACTTAGAAAGTCTACAAATTTTTTTTTATCAATGATTCAGTAGAAGTAGAATTACATTTTTATATTCAATTGAAGGACTGATTATGTTTTGTCTTTTCTTCTTAATTTTAGAAAACTTGAATAAAAGCTAGGTGTTACTGGTTTTGTATTCTTACTTGAAGGGCTGATTAAGTATAATTATTGGATTTGTATTCTTACATTCTGAAGCTTGATTTTTTTAAGCCAAAAAATTAATTTATTGATTACAGTTGGGTTTTTCCAGTTGTGATATGTAGTTTGTACAGTGGTCAAACTGGTTGTGTATTTAAATTGCTGGCGACAAGTGCCTTCAGGTACGGGGGCTATAACTATTACTCAATAGTTTGTTAGTTTGTTTATGTGTTGATTCAAGTTAACCGGTGGATATACTTGAGCTATTATTTTTTATTTTTTGCATAGTTAGAATGTTGCAAATGGGGCCTTAGTCCTCAAAATTGAATATGAACTGAATACCGATTTTGAATTGAATACCGATTTCGAGCCGTGCCTTCAGGCACGGGCAATTTCTAGTCTATTATACAAATCGCGACGGTGTGGTGGCCAACGTATTTTTCCTTCATAAATCTTGACCATTGGCTTAACACAAAGTTTTCTGCCCAAATCTCCACCATTCATTCAACCCTTGGCATTGAATGGCTCAGATTGATTTCATCCGACGGTTGAGAGTAATTTTTTTCAATTTTTGGAAATGATTTATTTAGTTTGAATGTTGAATTTTTGGAAATGTTCAGTCATTATATTTAGTCACTTAATTTACGAGAATCTTGATTAGCATGGCAAATACATATACAAAGATTTGATTGGGTGAAAGAATATAGTGACAGATTTTTTGGTAATGATTTTTACGGGATTGATTGGCAAATACATATACAAAGACGTGATTGGGAAGCTTGATTTTTGGTCAAATACTTATACAAACACTTGATTGGGATGCTTGATTTTTGGTAATGATTTTTGATTGCCGATTTTTTTTTTCCAGTTCTCTTTCATGTTTCCCTGACCCTCACCCTCTCTTCGGTGATCTCTTACCACATGTATGGCTCTTTGTTCTAATTTTTTAAAACAGTTGTGACGGATGTGAATCCAAAAATTAGTTGTTTAATTAGAAATTTTGTTTTTTGTTCTCTATCCATGGTGAATTCTTTTTCTTTTTTTTTGGGCCAGTTCTTTGTTCTCTCTCCACGTTGCTTAGAAAATTAGTTCTTGGTTCTAATTGGGAGTTGGAATGAATCGAAAAATTCTTCCAAAAATCATATTGCACGGATATAAGATCATGATCAGTACGGCTGTTTTTTAGGGTTGCACATGGGCATAAACCATATTGCACGGGTAGAGTTAGAATTTTTTCAATTTTTGGTAATGAACTAATAGAATTGCATATTGTTGATTATGGACTAATAGATTATGGACTACAGAAATTGAATTTTTTATTGGTACTCTACATCAACTTTAATTGGGCATGAGGAGCACACCGTTGTATGGTTCGGCAAGCGAAAAAAATAGTTAAATTTTTTATTCGGCAAGTTTCTATAGTTGTATGATTCTTATTTTATTATGTCTTTTTTTTATTCTCTTAAAATAAGACACCATTTGTTCGAATTTTTTTTTTTTTTGGGTGTCCAAAATTACAGGATGAATAGTGAAAATGAAATTAACATGGTTCCGGTGACTAAACGAGTGTAGACGCATGAGTATGCTCAAGCAGTAGTTGAAGACCAAAATATACAAATTGACTCACAAATTAATTGGTAAACATTAATTCTGGCTACAAAGATTAAAATGTGATTTTTAGTTTGCTTACATTGAATAAACTGCAAATTTTTTATAGATGATAAAATAAATGTGCCTCACGTGTCAAATTTTTTTGCTTGCATGTAAATAAACAAAATGTGTTTTATTCGTACATTAAGGGTAGACAATTGAAATGTCCGCAAGTCTTCCCACTTTGATGGATCACAACATTTGTGCTTGCTTTCTCTTTTGTTTCTTTAGTTTGGTTAGTTGTTGGGCAAGCGATATGTTACATGGGAAGACCGGTGATCGGGCGCTCCCAATGAGAGTGGTTAATAGCAAAGAACGATAATTCATTTTAGTTGTTTTGTGGAAAAACGTAGCTTCATTGGCGGGAGTGGTCAATAGTAGAGAACGCAAGGAAGAAAGGCAAACAGCCTAGCTCCCTACCTTTCTATTCTTTCTTCTTTTTATTTAGGTATTCTTCCTATGTAATTTCTTTGGTTTTTTTTGTTTTATTTTAATAATTCCAGGTATTCTCCCTATGTGCCTTTTAATTTTCTTAGGTATTCAAAACTTTAAGAATTTTATATTGCATTCAAGGTGTTTGTATGAAAGTCCATACGAGAAGTTTGATTTCCAGTAAGAGATTATCACAATCCTTCTTGATTTTGATGACTGTTGCTAGGCTTACCCCACTTAATTGGGGCACATATTCATTAGTTAAAACAATTTTCTTACATAATTTGTACTGCTTGCAGTTGCGAGTCTGCGACCATGATATGGAAGGTTATAAGAACTTCAGTGATGTCTAAGACCAAATATAATTTATTTTTAGTTCACAATTACTTTGCCCATACGTTCAGATCATAACTCCTTCGAGATCTGTGTTCAAGTATTTTGATCTGTGATATAGATTGAATAGGTTCATGTTTGATATTTGAACTTTCTTGCTATTTAAGGTGTTCAACGTGACTGTGCAAGTTAAGTTATAAGATTTGGTTTTCCAGAAGTTGAACAAAACTTTAAAGACTAATTAGCAATTGTATTTGTGTTAATTTTCAACTTATGGGCAATTTAATTTATTTCATTTTGGACAGAGCAATCACATTCCAAGAGCCAGCCTGAAAGCCACAACAGTTGAAAAGGGTTGCTAGGGAGTCATATTGGGCGAATATAGGAAAGCCACAACAGTATCAACTTGGTATTGTCGGTTCTGAGGTATCTATTTTCAATCTTCCCAGGCAGTGGGATTGTTTTTTTATCTTGCTCTTCATATCTTAGGTGGCGGCACTATTTTTTATTTTTTTGCTATTCATATCTGAGGTGGCGGGGCCATTTTTTTATTTATTGCTGTTTGTCTTTGTTTCTAGCCCATTTGTAATTATGGATAGTTGCAAACTTGCTATTCCATCGCGTATTCTTATGAATTTGCTCTCTTTTTTTGCGTAGTTGAGTTCGTTGGGTAAGGATTGATGTATTGCATGTGAGTCCAATGTTTATCTGTGTGTGTGATCGTTCGAGTCAAGCTTTTAGGCACGGGCATGAACCTAATTTAAGTAAAATCTTTTTGTATATCAACTTCGTTGGCGGGGTGGCCAATGTTTGCATAATTCATTTTGGTTGTGTTCAAAACGTGTTGCGTCGTGCCTTCAGGCACGGGTAAACCCTAGTCTATAATACAATTCGCCACGGTGTGGTGGTCCACACATTTTTCCTGCATAAATCTTGGCCATTTAATTTAGTACACATTTTTCTGCATAAATCCTACCCGTTGATTAGTTGCTCAATATGGTTTCGGTCGAATTTTTGGTAATGAGGTTCAGTCATTATAGTCTTGATTGCCGTTGATTGGACTATAATTGCTAAAATGACTATAATTGTTGTGCCTTCAGTTATCATGGAAAGTTCCTTTTGGCAGTGATTTAATTTACTATAATTGCCGTGACTATAATTGCTGATTCTTTTAGTCTAGGCAATTTTTGGTAATAATATTCTCATTTCAGTTTTTGGAAATTAATTTTGGGTGAATATTTTGGGTGAATGAATTTCTCTCTCTCTCTCTCTCTCTCTCTCTCTCTAATCGTTTTGGTGAACGAATTACTCTCTCTCTTTTCCTAATCGTTTTTCCTCTTTCCAGTTCTCCTTGACACTCGCCCTCTCGCCAGTTCTATCTCCAAAGGTATGTCTCTTTGTTCTCTTTTTTATTCAATATCATGTTTTGATGGCTGTGAGTAAAGGGGTGTGTATTGAATATTTCTCCTTTTTACTGAAAGGTTGTTTCTGTTTGGAAGTTATGCTTCTGAGGGAATCGGCCCATGTGATCCTTCCCATCAAAAGTTAATTTTTTGCAGAAACCTTTGAAAAAATGTTGTACATTTAATGACCAGTGCGAATTGTTCGTGTGGGCCCCACAACGAAATTTATGCACAATCTGTGCACAGATCGTGCACTGTATAGTTTGCAGTCTTGTTTATCAACAGCTGAGTCTAATATTCACGAGTGAAGTCCAATTTAGACAAGAAAGCTGCCACCCACACAAACAAAAGTGCACAAATTTTTTTGTGGGGCCCACCACGGGTCCAATACAAATGATCCGAATCATTCATGAAATGTAAAACACTTTTTCAAGGGTTTTTGTGAAAAATCAGCTCAATCTGATACCTATAAGTTCTCGATCCAATCATCTCACTTTTCATTGAGATTTCAGGATCGATAATGAAAAGTTAAATGATTGGATCGAGCACCTATAAGTATTGTATTGAGCTGATTTTTCATGAGGACCCTTGAAAAAGTGTTTTATATTTAATGAATGGTTCGAATCGTTTATGTGGAGTCCGTGGTGGGCTCCCAAAAAGATCTATGCACAATATGTGCATGAAATGTCTGTGTGGACAGATCAATTTTGGACCCGTTTTGGGTCCTATAAAGATAATTGAATCGCTCATTTTGTTCAGATTTTATTTTTTAGGGTTTCTATGAAAAATCATTTCTATCTGAAAAAATTAAGATCCAGTGAATCTGAAAAGGAAGATCCGGAATCCAAAAGTAACAATTAAGAACTTAAAAATTTTCAAGGTGTTTGTAACCCTTAAAGGCCCTACCGTGTTACGAGAGTCTATGTTGTGCTTAAGATAAAGTTGGATTTTTTTTTTTTTTCCAAACGATAACAGATGATATTATAATTCCAACGAAAGATTACATCAAGATTAAAATTCGTCCTTAAACAAAGAATCAAGTAACCAAGACAGCGGGGATTCATCCTACAGATTATACCTCAAACCAACTAAACATTTTCCTGCGAAAATAAGAAACAAACCAACCAAGAGAAACCCAGTCGAGAAAAAGGCTTACATCAAGAAACCGGAGAGAAAAACCTTCACAAAAGGAAGAAAAATAAGCAAAAGATCGCAAAACAACAAGAAAACGAAAAAATCTCGCCATCATCATCCACAAAAAGCTCCGCACCCACGGCCGCAAATCTGAACCTACCACCAGACAAGTCACTGGTGAACGGCGAATATGGAGGAGGTCTGACGGTAGAGGATCCAAGAAGACAAAGGCATCGGGATGCGTGAGGGGGAGGATGAGGGTGGAGAGTGATGGTAGAAGGGAAAAATAGATTCCGATCGGAGGCCGGCGGAGAGAAAAAATCCATAAGGGAGATCGCTCCCCCACCCCGCCCATGTTAGGGTAGAAGCCCTAGGGGGAGGGAGGGGAAGGGAGAAACTAAGAGGTCCAACGGCTATGGTTAGAGAGAGAAGGGGCTTTTTATAATTGATATATGTGAGATAATGACTTGTCTCGAAATTAAGATAAAGTTGGATAAAACTAGGTAAATATGTTTCGATCATGTCTACAAATATCGATCAAATTAAAATTTTGCATGAATTACTTACTCGACAAGATGAAAAAATTAAACGTCTCAGATCAAATAATTAGGCTTAGGATGGGCTCGATATTGGTCACATAACACAAATGTCATGCTTAGAAAACTCAATGCAGAATAAGAAATATTTTTTCAATACAACTGCTATTTGTAACAACTAATAGGGTTCGTCAGCCCCCAACAATAAAAAAAAAAAAAAAAAAAAAAAAAAAAACACTAAGTACCATCCCAACGCATCTCTCTCTTTTGGTAATTAAGAGTTCACAAACTGGTCGGTGTATACAAGTAATACAACTCCAATCAAATCCGCATAAAATAAGTTACAATACAATTAAACATTTAAGGATAAATATGAAAATCTCTCACCGATATCAGTGCAGCATTTGCAAATGCATCCGCCCAATAATTTTGCTTCACTAATCAGTTGAATCATACCCAAAGCATCAACATCGATCTCCAAATTCGATCTTCACATTTTCTGCGCTTGCAAACGCAAGGCCATCACGCAAGATTTGCCGACACGTGTCCACTAGTTACTCCCCCTCCCCCTCTAACCTCCGTCCAGTTCCCACTTCTCCCCAGCACCTTACGCCTCAAAACTCTTTTAATATATACTAGTAAAGGGGCACGTGCTTTTGCACGTGGACTCATTCCAATTTACATGATTTCATTTACTCAAGAAATTATACAAAAAGTTCAAATATATATGTTACTTGTGTAGTTAACATCATCAATTTTGTGGCAGAAATTAATGTACCAACAGATTTTTTTTAATACTAATATTTTATAACTTTTTCCACGCTAACCCATGTGCTGAATCTCAACAGTAATTAATTTTAGCTTCAACTTAACTAATCAAATAACCTCTAGAGGTCTCCCAATTCCCATACAAGTGCATACATACGCATCCACATACAAGTTCTATATGGTTGTAATTTTCTTTCTCCGAATGTAACAAGTCCAAGAGTAAATAAAACATAGCTTTTCACCATGTCTTCAAATAGGTCATTGAACTCATTTTAGATTGGATACATGACAAACATTATAATACAAAGACCGCTGAAAAATTCTGATCTCCTGAATACATTGGACAAACGTTTTCTGACTTCGCGGGTTGATGCGAAAGTTCATCAAATATGTAAGAGTGGCTTCAAAAGCTGTCAATGGAACAACACATCAATGATCTATGGACATTTCAATGCAAAATACACAAACAAATTCTGATCCCCTTGGTAGATTGAAGGAAAGTTGCCATTTGAGGGTTGTCGGCATGACGACATGCATGTCAAAACCATTCAGTATTGGAGTATGCAATACTGGCCCGGTGCTTCTCTTCCTTTTCTCCAAACTGCATAGATAACACAACTTGCATTAGCACCAGAAGGTCACTGCAAAAGCAGAAACACAAGTTTATATAGCTACATTAGCACCATAAAAGTCAGGGCCTTCAAGAAGTAATTATCAAAATAACATTAACCGTGGCACCAAAGTAAAGTCACATTTCAAAAGTACTGATTCAAAAGCCAAAAGCAAATTAAGTAACAATTGTTCCCGCCATAACAAGAAAGAAATTTCCATAGACCGAGAAAATGGTGGAAGCTACCCCATCAAGCATCCTACATATTACTGCAACGACTAATGCTCACATAATTTGATCATACGTATGGCTTTTCAAATATCAAAGGAAAATTAGACGTGAATGAAACTATTTGTGCATGTATCTTTTTTAAACATCAAAATAAAAAGGAAGGAAGCTTTTAATATCTAGTCATTTTCCTAAGCCAACAACTCTAACATGCACATCATGTATTAATTTTAACAAGAGCAATAACTTCAACAATATCAATTATCCCCAACCGCACTACCTAACAGAACATCGTAAAATGGTCAATTAAATGTGTCTTTCTTGCATGTACACATCAAAGGCCACTATGACCTTTTAAGCATACCGTTGGCTGGTGTTCTCCATTGGTGGACAACATCACACCATTCTGATTCAAACATAATTGTGAGTCAAGCATTTAAATAGAACAAATATTCTTGAACACTACTTCAAGGATGCAAAGATCTTCTGCAAGGTTTCAATAACCATTATAACTCCTTATACATTCATATATAATCAAGTAAACTTAGGATTAGCGATTTTGATTCCAATTTGCTTCCTGAATTACTTGAAGGAAAATGAGTACACTAAAAAAAATTCTGGTTCAATTCGACAGTGTCTACTCAAGCATCACAATTAAACTTTAAACCTTCCTTATAGACTGGCCAGCAGCATGGCTTAAGTTACGTCGAACATTAAAAGATCATTGGTAGAAATCTGATTCCACCAAAATGACTACCCAAAACATTTTGCCCTTAGGGTACACCATTAGTTTTTTTTTTTTCATTATCTCTGCACGTAAGGAATTCTAAAATCCATTTGAGAAACTATCCATTGAATCCTTTTTCCCTCCTCCTTGTCAACATTGTTGTCTCTAAGAAGGATTGCATTCTTTAGCTGTTCCAAAGTAACTCGAACTTTTCCTACTCTCTAAAAGTAGTAGACAAAGTAAAAAATGGAGAGACGGGAAATTTAGGTATCGTGAAAATGGGTGTAGGTATTTGGAAAATACAATTTAAGGGAACACACTTCTTCATTTCTCTTACCCTTTGTTTCTTTTCTCCCCGACAAACCTAATCAAAATGGACCATAAAGCATAAACTGCTCTCCTGAAATTGAAATTCTACAAAAACTTAATATCTGCCATGATAGTATCGATAAAGAAGAATGAACTACTTAACACCTATGGATCTTTCCAAAACAAACTTCTTCCTAAAAAATAAAAACAAACACAGAGAAAAGTAAATTAGAGGGGGATAAACTACGACCTGACTGTTCTCTACAAGAGGCCCATGATCTCTTCGGTCGCAGTAGACATATTTATTAGCAAGAAACCCCATCATTTCTTAACTTGTTGATTGGAAGTAAAGGAACCCTTTTGAGAGAGAGAGAGAGAGAGAGAACGGGTAATTAACAATTGCATTTGCTTGAACTCAAATGCAATTAACTCACAGATTACCCATATTTCTAAATTATTTTCATCCAAACACCTCACATAAATTTCCAAATGGCTTGCAAGATGTATCTTGACCCTTTCGATATTATTTTCTCACATTCTAATTTTAACTTTCATTGCAGTGAAAATTACTGTAGAAAAACTCAAACTGTTTTCTCAAGTTCTCCCCTTCCCATTGGGTTTAAGTTACTCTTCCCTGCAATTAGTGTGGTATTAATACAAGCAGCGGCATGGCCAAGGTTTTGTTTCAGTG
Source organism: Rhododendron mucronatum var. ripense (assembly GCA_019656295.1). Taxonomy (NCBI): domain Eukaryota; kingdom Viridiplantae; phylum Streptophyta; class Magnoliopsida; order Ericales; family Ericaceae; genus Rhododendron; species Rhododendron mucronatum. Next base: position 150,595 of record BPLT01000289.1, read on the forward strand.
GTGTCATTCAATGAGTAATCCGCAATTTCATTGTGTCGTATTCTAGTTCTATGCATCTATTCAACCTAATTTTCAAATGAAATGGGGAAATGTCACATATCTCCAGCAATGTTAACTATTGTAATGTAACATCATTACCCAAAAAAAATCTACTAACATAACTTATCAAGTTACTGCGCTGCATACTAAGTTATAAAGACCGACACAAATATTTAGAATTTTCCAAAATCTTCACAGCTGTTACTTAATAGAAGCTACCCCAAATTTCTTGCAAAAACCTATCTCCAAATACATAGAATGCAGTATGCCCTTGCAATGAGTTAATGAGAGAAGCAATATGGGGTTATGAGTATTACAACCGTATTGCCTTCTTCATCCATGGGAACATCAGCACATACAACTACTCCTCTTATGTCATGCAGAAAAAGCCTCAACCATTTTAAAGCGGTGGGTAATCACTCTCTCCGTATTTCATGGGTAATCACTCTCCCCGTATTTCAACTAATCATGCACAGTCCATCCTACACCAGTGAACATGTGAACATTACCAACATACATCTCTACTTTCTGGTGGAAGTAAACATCTACTTCAGAGTGATATCCCTATTAGGAAATAAAAAATCCACAATTGATAATGTTCACCATCCTCCCAAATTCAATACAAGCAGGCATGTGTTCATTTTAGTACCCATGTGCTATATTATCTACTTTAAGCACTTCTTTGAGAAGCAAGAGTGCAGGTATCATAAAATTTTAATGATCACTTTTCACCTATGAAGCATGGCACTACTAAGTGGTTTCCGTATCCATGTCAGACACTCCAGGAACATGGATACTCGGGGGACATGGCGGGATGCGTAGGGGACACACAAAGTTGTGTGTTTGATTAATTTTATTACATTTTAAGTGGGGGGCACATTGGGACAAGCCGGGGACACGCATCTCTCATTCGAGACTCGTTTGGGGATATGGTATTAATGAAATAACAAACTCATTTTGGGGGTTAATCATAGTATATGAAACAAAAAAGTAAGGATTATAATATTTGTCACTTGTGCCATTCGTCTTTGTGGTGGATCCTCTATTCCATATAGCATTAAGTGTTAAATTTCAGTAGTTTTCTTGTTTGTGGGTGCAATAATCATATGAATAACAACTTAAAATATTTCAGTACATATATTTTCTTTTTGCCGTGTCCCCCTCAGTGTCCGCGTCCGTGTCCCCATTTTTGTAGAATTGCCATGTCCGTTGTCCGTAACAGTGTCTGTGTCTGTATCCGTGTCCATTTCCGTACTTCTTAGCTTTTCACTATCGATTTTGTCTAATAAAGAGATGCTGATTTTAATGACGGAGGATAACATTATAGTCCAATGTATACTTTATGAGGACCGTTACAAGGTGTTGACGGAGGAGTCAAGATGAACATTTGAAAACGAAGGTCATTTGAAAACAGAGGTTATGTTGGTAGACATGAGTCTTGACATTGGTCAAACAATTGGTGTACAGGAATGGTGGTAAAAAAATATCCAGTATGACCAGTTAATTACAAGGTAAAACTAACATTAATAGATGGGTACTTGTTATAAATTTTCTAATTCGTGATCACTTTGCACCAAGGAAAAAAAAGCCCTTAATCTAACACCAAGAAATGTTGAGTAATTCCATCGAACAATTGGTGTACATAACATCAGCATTTCAAAAATTCCGTCTAACAATTGGTGTGGATAATGTCAACAATTAAATTTTTTTAAGGGGCACAAGCGATGAAGATGGGGTAGGGGAGGATGGAAAAGATTGAACTTACCACGTAATATTGTAGGGAGCGGAAACCGGGGTCTTCTTCGATGATTGTCGCCAGGACAAGGTCTTAGTTGCGGTCCGAAAGCCAATTGAAGGTAGGAGAACAAGACGGACGAAGGGTCAGACAGCGACACGGTGGTGTTTCCAGTTGACGACCGTTGAAGCGCTTGCGAGATGGAGGGAGGTGTTTTTGTAGAGATTAATTCGGGTGCGTCGTTTGGGGTGAGGAAGGGTACGTGGTTTGCGGGGTAGCGGTTTTGGGGAAGGGAGGGAATTAGGAAGGGTATTTTAGGAATGGAAAAATCGACAAACATCCTACTCTTTTATAAGGAAGTATAGATAAGTGAAAGAACGCTGCTACAGGTACAGCAGGAGGTGCACAGCAGCCACGCACAGACCCCTTTTGCGCCGGTTTCGGATCCCGCAAAGATGATCGGAGCCGTTCATTAGGCTAAATTTTGAAGCAAAATTGGATGGTTCGTAAACACCCTTCCCGATATCGGATTGAGGTGATTTTTTACAGGGACCCTAAACGAAGTATTTTAAACAAAATGAACGGCTCCGATCATCTTTGTGGGACCCGAGACAGGCGCAAAAGGGTTCTGTGCGTGGCTGCTGTGTACCCCTTGCTGTACCAGTAGCTTTTTTGTAAGTGAAATCCAAATCAGAACAATAGGTGCACACCTAATGTACATCGGGTGAATTGGGATCCACTTCAGGGTTTCATACAAATTATCGGAACCGTTCAAGTTGTTTAATTTTTTTTATATGAATATTTTAAAAATAAATTCGCTGATCAAATAGCTATTAGTAAGGTCTTGATCAATTTTTTTGTTCAATTGCTTATTACAAAATTGAAATAAAAATTGATCGAGCCTTTCCCGAAATCTTACTGAACTGATTTTTTAATAACTTCATTAAAAAACACTATTTTAAAAAAATTGAGCGACACCGATCATTTAAGTGAGAATTCAAGGTGTATACACACAACCCGGTGTACATTTGCTATACCCATAGTTGAACTCATATATATGACGAGTTCGACTAGGTAATCATTTGGTGAACACCAAACCAAATGTACACCGTGTCGTTTGGGACTCACTTGCAGGTCCTACTCAAATGATCGAATTCGCTCAAGTTGTTTAGAATATTATTTTAAGGATTCGTACAATAGATTAACTCATTCAAATATAGGTAAAGACTTGCTCATTTATTTGCAGGATCCTTAAAAATATAATCTAAAAAAATTGAGTGACTCTGATCATTTGTGTAAGACTCCGAGATGGATCACACACAACACAGTATATATATTTTTGGTGTACAGCATAGTTGTATTGGTACATGATAAGGAACCGTAGTATTTTTGCTTGAAAAGGAACAGTGGGAGTAATAGAGTCCATAGTGTTAGTAATTTATTTTAATCAACGGGTATCTGTAATTTTAACGTGGGGAGATTAATAAGTATTTAAAATCATAGAGCTCGTAGTATAATTGAGATAAGGACGGGAGTGCAATTATAATTCTGTAGTGGGGTGAATTATAATTAGTGAAATAAGAAATAGAATCCTGGTGGGATTAGGTTTTCTTATTTACACTGCAAGCCCAGACTTATTATTCCTTAGGTCCCTATCGTAGCCCTATATATACACGTTATGCTCTCTAGGTCAGTTAGATGTTTTTCTATTATTCAGTAAATAGAGGCAGGCTTGTAGAGAGCAAACAGTGGTATCAGAGCGGGCTGTAATCACGCGTATGGATTAAACAAGCCATGTTGTCCGTCGGTTATAGAGGGTAGAACGTAGAACTGTGCTAACCCTGTTTTGCAGCGTCCTTACCCAGCTATTATGATCACATGATTTTTGTTAATTTTATGTGATTGGATCCCACAATAATTTATTTCGTGGTTATTGTTGTTTATTGGGTACTACGATTATTTTTCATGATTGTAATAATTAACGTAGCATGTGTTATTTATTGGGTGCCACGATTATTTTTCGTGGTTGTAATTATTAACGTAGCATGTGAACTCCAATGGAGGCATAAGATCAATGTTTGTATGTTTCTTCGATTGTAATAGCATTTGACGGTTATTCGAAGATCGAAGATGGTAGATACAAAAGATACAAGTTGTTTAGCTTGCAACAGATTTTATCCAAATTCGTAGGGTCTGATTGCAGGGCTGTTTCGACCCAATAAACGTTGGAATTATGAAATCTGTTCTTCACGAAAGTTGTAGATAATTGAATTTGAAATCCAACCCAAGTTGAATCACTTCATTTGGAGGTCGGATTAGGAAGATATGGCCAAAATACTGAGGGCTGTGCAGTTTACGCGGGAATATGTCAAATCCGAATTTTCTTGCTTAAGCACGGTTGGATTTTGGTTTCCTTGATTGATTCAAAGTATCTAAACCTTCTACACAAGTATAGTTGAAGGATTTCAAGTTTGGAAAGATTGCTTAAGGATTTCAAGTTTGAAAGGACTGCTTATTGCTTAAGGATTTCAAGTTTGGAAGGATTTCTTGTTGCTCAATGATTGCATCTTTGATCATAATAGCTGAATTCTTTATCTTGATTTCCTTATTATTTGTGTTTTCATTATGTTTGCATATGTGATAGTTTACCATATTGAGACAACATGGTGATAATTGGTTTTGACCTAGATTGCGGTTTGTAAACTCAAAAAATTTGATAACCCTCACAAATTATTTTTTAAATAACAAAGTGGGAGAGTGAGTTTATTTTTATAAATCCCACGGTTTCCATTACTAGTATGTAGATGATGTAATTAATTTTGTGTGATGGTTTTAGAACCTTTCCCCCCATCTGGCAAATTATTTATGGACTCATCGGTATAAACTTCCTTAAAGGATAGGTCTATGATAATTGTTATGTGAATTACTTCTCCATCTGAGGTAATTCATAATGGAACAATGGGTCATGAGGCTAGGTAATGATATACACTTAGCTGTAAATAATAACATCCTCCCCATCTGAGTCACTATTATTATTTATAGGACCGAATGAATATTGGCTATTTAATTTTGCTTGGCATGGTCTAGTGTCTAGATAGTAAAATTAAAAGGTTGTGCATATCTACACGAATGATGAAGAGTAGACGACCTTCCCATCAAGGCATGCTCTTCACGGTGTGTAGGGTTGCCAATATTTTTCTTTTAACATGTGGTTGAGGGAACCAATATTAAAATGAAATTCAAGTTTTTATTGTCCTTCATAATTGATTGTTATGTTATTTGATTCTCAAATTCAAAAATGGGCTCTTTCAATCCACTTACTATTATTCTCAAAGAAAATAAATTTACTGGACAAAACTATGTCGACTGGAAAAGAAATTTGGATATTGTGTTAATTGCTGAGGGGCACAAATTTGTTTTGTCTGAGGATTACCCTCAAAACCTAATGAGAATGCCATAGAGCAAGAAGCAAAGCCTTATAAGGATTGGGTCAAGGCTGATGAGATGGCGCGGTGTTATATTCTGGCTTTTATGTTGAATATATTGCAATATCAGCATTAGTCTATGGAAATTGTGTACGATATAATGTTTAATCTCAAAGAAATGTTTGGGGATCAAAATCGTACAGCAAGGCTAGTTGCTATGAAAGAATTGGTGGGCATCACCCATGTTGAAGGGACCCCGATTAGGGATCATGTTCTTAAGATGATAGCTCTTCTTAATGAACTAGAGATCCTTGGAGCTGAAATTGATGGGGAAACCCAGATCGATTTTGTTCTTAACTCACTACAGTCTGAGAGTTTTAAGCAGTTTCGCCTGACTTATTCTATGAACAAAATGCATTTATCTTTGGCAGAACTTCTTAAGGAATTCCAAGCAGCTGATGGTCTTTTGGTTGTGAAGAAACCACCATCAGTGTTAGTGGCAAAGAAGGCTTCTACTTCTAAGCCGAAAGGCAAGAAGAAGCAGAGTAAGTCTCAGAAAAATGTTGTGGAGGCGGTTCATGCGCCTCAAGGTGAAGTGAAAAAGCCTGCGAGCAAGTGTTTTCACTGCAAGCAGAAAGGACACTGAAAGAAAGAATGTCCGATTTTTCTCAATAAAGTGAACAAACAAGATAAATCTTTTTCACTAGTTGTTGAAACATGTTTAGCGGTGCTATCTACCGATACCTAGTGTGTAGATACGGGAGCCACTAATCATATTTGCAATTCATTGCAGGGGTTCCAGGAAACCAAAAGACTCAGTAATGAGGAGATTTATCTACATATGGAAAATGTTACGAGAGTGGCAGCAGTTGCAATAGGAAATGTTTTTTTTAATTTTAGTAGCAATAGGAGTTTAATTTTGAGAGATTATCTTTATGTTCCTACTATTAGAAGAAATTTGGTTTCAATTTCTAAGTTAATTAAAGATGGATATTTGGTTTATTTTAGTAACTCTGTGGTTATTAAGTTAAATAAACGTTTTATCTGTTCTGGTTCATTGGTGGATGATCTCTACATTATTAATCCTATATTTCCTACATTGCAACTACATGAATCGAATAATACTAATAATTTACCATGTAAGAGAAAAGAGCCTTCTACATTGAACCAAACGTATCTATGGCATTTACGTCTTGGTCATATTAATCTGAATAGGATTTCTAGACTGGTTAGAGATGGACCTTTAGGTTCATTAGAAGTTAAGGAACTTCCAGTCTGTGAATCCTGTTTGGAAGGTAAAATGACAAAAAGGCCTTTTTCAGCAAAAAGATATAGAGCCAAAGAGCCGTTAGAATTGGTTCACTCTGATTTGTGTGGGCCTATGAATATCCAAGCTAGAGGTGGTTTTGAGTACTTTGTCACTTTTATTGATGATTACTCAAGGTATGGATACATTTATTTGATGCGTCGTAAGTCCGAATGCTTTGAGAAATTCAGGAAGTATAGGGCGGAAACAGAAAAGCGTCAAGGTAAATGTCTTAAGACACTACGATCTGATCGTGGTGGCGAATACCTCTTGGGAAAGTTTAGGGACTACTTGTCAGCTGAAGGGATTACATCCCAGTTGTCAGCTCCAGGTATGCCACAATAAAATGGTGTAGCAGAAAGAAGGAATAGGACTCTTATGGATATGGTAAGATCAATGATGAGTTATTCAGATTTACTAATTTCGTTTTGAGGACATGCACTAGAAATAGCAGCGTATATTCGTAACTTGGTACCATCTAAGTCAGTATCATCTACACCCACAGAACTATGGACTGGGAGTAAACCTAGTCTGCAGCATGTTCGGGTTTGGAGTAGTCCAGCACACGTGCTGAATGGAAACGCAGATAAATTGGAATCGAAGACAGAAGTTTGCTTGTTTGTGGGGTACCCTAGAGGAACGAAAGGTGGACTATTTTATAGTCCTATGGATAAGAAGGTCATTGTTAGCACTAATGTCTGATTCTTAGAAGAGGACTATGTGATAGACCACAAGCCCAGAAGTAAAATTGTTCTAGAGGAATTGAAAGGAGAGATACCGGCACAAACTTCTTTACCACCAAGGGTGCAGGAGGAAACGCCACAAGAGACATCTGTAGAGGCACCTATTGACACGCCGGTATCTCGTTGTAGTAGAAGGGTTATTGTTCCACCCAGTCGGTATACGTTGTTGGGAGAGTCTTTTGAAATGATCCCTGATGATCAACATGCCGAACCCTGTAGCTACAATGAGGCACTTCAAGATAAAGATGCGGAACTTTGGCAAAAGGCTATGAAATCAGAGATGGAGTCTATGTACTCTAATTAAGTCTGGGATCTTGTAGAACCACTTGAAGGGATTAAACCCATTGGATGTAAGTGGATCTATAAGAAGAAGAGAGGGGCGGACGGGAATGTGCATACCTTTAAAGTTAGGCTTGTTGTGAAAGGGTATACTCAGAAAGAAGGGATCGACTATGAGGAAACTTTTTCGCCAATAGCCATGCTTAAGTCCATTCGGATTCTCTTATCCATTGCGGCTCATTTCGATTACGAGATTTGGCAAATGGATGTTAAGACTGTGTTCCTTAATGGAAATCTGGATGAGTGCATCTATATGGTGCAACCAGATGGATTCATAGCAAAAGGTCAAGAGCATTTATTATGCAAGCTCAAGGAGTCTATTTATGGGCTTAAGCAGGCATCTAGATCTTGGAACATCCGTTTTGATCAAGCAATCAAGTCTTTTGGTTTTGATCAATATCCGGATGAGTCATGTGTGTACAAGAAGCGCAACAAAAAAGTGGTGGTGTTTCTAGTACTATATGTTGATAATATCCTGCTCATCGAAAACGATGTGGGAGTGTTGTCTTCAGTGAAAGTGTGGTTATCCGGCCAATTCGAAATGAAGGACTTGGGAGAAGCCGGTCACATCCTAGGGATTAAGCTTATACGAGATCGCAAGAAGATGATGTTGGGCTTATCACAAGCTACTTATATCGATGTCATTCTTGTCCGTTTTAGCATGCAGGATTCCAAGAAAGGGTTCCTCCCTTTTAGATATGGAATCAACCTATCCAAAGATCAGTGTCCTAAAACAACTGAGGAGATGGAGAAAATGAAGGTAGTTCCTTATGCCTCGGCAGTATGAAGCCGTATGTATGCTATGTTGTGTACTAGACCTGATATTTGCTTTGCCGTTGGCATAGTTAGTAGATTTCAGTCTAATCCTGGGCAAGAACATTGGACTGCAGTGAAACATATACTCAAGTATCTGAAAAGAACTAGAGATCATATGTTAGTATTCCAGTCAGATAGTCTGGTACCTCATGGATACACAAACTCAGACTTTATGTCAGATAGGGATTCTAGAAAGTCTACCTCGGGATATGTGTTTACCTTGGGAGGTGGAGCTATAAGTTGGAGGAGTATCAAACAATCTTGTATTGTTGATTCTACCATGGAGGCAGAGTATGTGGCTGCTTCTGAAGCAACCAAGGAGGCTGTTTGGCTCAGAAACTTTTTGATGGATCTGGAAGTGGTCCCTTCAGTGCAATCAGCCATTACATGCACTCTATTGTGACAATAGCGGTGCAGTTGCTAATTCGAAGGAGCCAAGGACTCACAAGAAGGGCAAACACATCGAGCGTAGGCTTCATCTGATTCAAGAGATCGTACAGAGAGGTGATGTTGCTGTGACCAAGATTGCATCGGTGAACAACCTGCAGACCCTTTTACGAAGAGCTTACCGACTAAGACTTTTGATAGTCACATAGAGAAAATGGGAGTGAGATACATGGCAGTATGGTTTTGAGTCTTAGTTGGAGTTTTTTGTTAGGAAGTTATGTAAAAGTTATAATTTTATATGATGGATTAATATTTAATTATTAATCAGATTTATCTCTTTTTGATGAGAATCTTTTATAGGCAACATTTGCATGATATTTGTGTATGTTGTGCATGTGTGTCTTTTATTCTACATAGTAGATAATTCAGTGTGTAGAGTACGGCTTATACACAGAAGATTGGATTATCGGTTCTTGTGGAATATAAGTTATTGTTCACAGTCTTAGATGGAACTGGACACGCCATCGGTAAGACTGTAGTACAGTGTTTAGTAGATCTGTCTTGACTACAGAGAACGGTCTAATTCTAACTCATTGTGCTAGTACACTTTGTGTGCATTGAACGGGACCGCATTGAGGTAATTGTCTTTATACTAACTTTATAAGACAATTGGAATCTCATGGTTATTATGAATGCTTATGCTCTTAATCCAAAGATAATTATTAGAGGTATATATTTAATGTTGTTGACTTTGATTCATTAAAGAGTGAGATCTTTATACGGTCAATAGTCTCGGTGAGTTGGGTCGTAACATTATGTATATGACAACTATTAATTATTAATGGAATCCACGTTCCGATAGAGATTGATGATACCCCTTGAGTAAGCTTATAAATTTTGAATATGCCAAACCCTGCAGGTGAATTTTGTATCCGACATATCGAATAAGTTAAGCGGATATTCTCAAGTTAAGATGTTGATTAAGTGGGAGATTGTTAGTAATTTATTTTAATCAACGGGTATCTGTAATCTTAACGTGGGGAGATTAATAAGTATTTAATATCATGGAGCTCGTAATATAATTGAGATAAGGACGGAAGTATAATTATAATTCTGTAGTGGGGTAAATTATAATTAGTGAAATAAGAAATAGAATCCTAGTGGAATTAGAATTTCTTATTTACACTGGAAGCCCAGACTTATTACTCCTTAGGTCCCTATCGTAGCCCTATATATACACATTATGCTCTCTAGGTCAGTTAGATGTTTTTCTATTATTTAGTAAATAGAGGCAGGCTTAGAGAGAGCAAACAGATCTCGAAAGAGTCCACACTCGGTTCGTGTTCTAGACGTGAGAGGAATACGGTAGAAGATCGTAAGGTACGATCGAGCAGTATTCGTGATTTATAGCAAGGCGTGCTATAACAAGTTCAACCAGCGTTCGTATCGCAGGGAGTTGAGGTAGAATCCTAATTCCGCTTTATAGGGTTTTACAATTTTGTTGTCTAATCTGTACGCGTCAATATTGTGTCTTGAGGATTCGGTTTCCCAACACATAAAAAGGTGCACTTCTCTGTTTCTCTATCCCTCTCTCTATATGAATGAAAGGGTGACAGCCTCTCTCTCTCTAATTTTTTTCAACTCGAGTTGCCTAACAATCATTTGAAACGGGCATCTCTCTCTCTCTTTAATTTTTTCGACTCGAGTTGCCTAACAATAGTTCGAAATGGGCGTCATGGGTTAAGTCCAGCTTAGAGAACAAGAGCGGATTGCCCATATAAAATGGTTAACTAAATTGGACTTCAGTGGTGAACCTTTTGGTTAACTAGACTCAGCTGTGTTGATAAAAAGCATATGGTGGGAGAAAAGTACGTACACACCTAAACCAGTATTAGGTACTAGGCAGCGTTTGTATGTAGCTTTTCCAATACTGTTACGAACGTTAGAGTTTATCATGTACTTACATTCTCTTTATAATATTCCAGGGAACATTGTTTGGATATCGGTGGCCATCTTGGTCTTGCCAGTGTTCAAAGGCTTGGAATTGATAAAGTCGGTTACGTCTTCGCTCCAATAATTTGTATCTGGTTCCTAATGATTCGTGGAATTGGGGTCTACAAT
>BPLT01000290.1:0-111846 GCA_019656295.1 Rhododendron mucronatum var. ripense
AAACAATACCAATATGACTAGGTTAGCTTGAGAAAGCTTTTTAGGCCCACTCGCTAAGGTCAACTTACCAATATGTGAGTCTCACATGGCAGGAAAAGCTATAAGCAAAACCATTCGGTAAGGCAGTGAGAGCTACAAGTCCACTAGAGCTAGTACATTCGAACATGAGTTTCCAAGTAGAGAATATGTGCGGGGAGATCTTAATCTTTTATGAGATGTATGAATCAGAGGAAGTTACATGTGTTCTCAGTGAGGGTGGGAGTTTAAATCCTTATCCTATGGTCGCCGAGAACAGTGGGAGTAGCTTGCCTCCTAGTGGGAGTACTCCACTAGACTATTGATTCTCAAGATCCTCCGCCACGTAGGAGCCATCGTGGAAGTATTCCTCGTCGTCGTTTTGAGATTGAAGGGGAATTATTCATGTGAGCTACTTAAGAGGAAGATAAGCCTAGTTCGTATAATGAGGCTTTGTCTTCACCTGCTTGTAAGCAATGACTAGCTGCTATGGAGGATGAGTTTAGTTCGATGGGCAAATATCAGGTGTGGGAGTTGGTTGATCTTCTACTTGGGCGCAAGACCATTGGCAATAAATGGGTCTTAAAGGCTATTTGGTTGCGGAGATTCTTACAGCGCCTTGACACAAGGCCTAAGTCTAGTGGGCCTGTGACTCTATATTGTGATAGCACGGCGGCTCTTGCTTATACAAAGGATCCCAAATATCATGGAAAATTCAAACATATTGATATTCGGTTTCACTACATTCGAGATATGGTTGCGCAAGGAGAGGTGGTCCTAAAGCATATATCCACGACCAGTATGGTTGCAGATCCCTTGACTGAGCCTATAGTGAGGGATGTCTTTCAGAACCATGTTAGTAGTCTGGGACTTCGTAGGATTTGAGTTGTTTATACTTTATTGAGACACCTTCGGATATTTATTATTTACGCACTGATTTTTATATTTGAGTTGATTGTGATAATAAAAATCATGTTGCATTTAAATTGTTATGCACTTACAATTGTGTGTCAAAAGGCATAGGGTTGACCATCTCACACGGTAACCTACCTCGGCGCTGATGGGCGAGCGAGATGAGACATAATTATACTCTTTATATTGTGTTTAGAGTATTGTCGCCTTGGTTGGACCAAGATGAGGTCACTTTTGACCGAACACAGAGTCTGTGTAGCCTTTGATTGAGCTAGATGGAGACCTAGATGGGCGCAATGCATGTGACAAATTTGAGAGTCTTGAGTAAGGCGCTTTTAGTAGCGACTGTGCTTATGTCTGTACGGTGTTCTTTTTGGGAGTGACACAATCTTTATGGATTACTCCACCGTAGCATGTGAATCATAACACATGTGCTGTTGTCGACCATACTTAGAGGAGTGATAGGGTAAATCCCTTTCCTATCACTGTGTGGGCTCTAAGAGTCATTTATATGACTACTCATTACCCTTATTTGACTTGAGACTATGTCATGAAGTAGAGACTTTGTGTTGCTACTCTAGCTTGACTACCTAAGGCCACGAAATGTCAGGGTCCCATGGAGCATGACTGGGAAAGCAGCAAGGTTGACATGGAATGACATGAGGGCTCAAGAAAGACTTTCTGGTATCACATTCGTTTATGCGGTTGGTTGTGCTTTGTGCCGGCACAAGTTATTATCCTTTTATATACAATATATCAAAATGAAAAATAATTTTGAAATTGGAAGCACACCAACGCAAGGGGGTTGAGCATAGCTCTGAGCTGAGACTCAAGAGGGATTGGACACTACAACAAAATGAGGTTTCAATAGCATATCTTTATAGCGTTTTTTTATTAATGCTATGGTAGAGGTGGCAACAACAACGTTGCTGCTATTGTATGGCACGGAGAAAGCCGGAAGTGAAAAAATAGCGTTTCATTAATTATATTATAGCGTTCCACCCAAATTCCAATTTAGGGCAGGAATCTCTCTCCACTTCGCCGCCTTAAAAACATACGCGAACTCAAAATTTTCTCCAAATCATTGGCGCACAGATCTCCCTCTCTTTTCTTGCGAATTGGTTTCGGCTTCTGCTGGATGGATCAAGCGTTCAGTCGCGAGTTCAATCGTGAGTTCTCCTTTCATGAGCAAGGGTTTCAATGTAAGTTCTTCCACGATTTGTTCTTTCTCCTCTCTTGTTATGCGATTTAGCTAATACTCGGATTAAATGTACGAAACCCTTTTCTGCTCGATCCCTCGTTCCTCCACAGAAAGAAGCAAATCGCCATGACCTATTGCACCAGTTGAAGCAATAAGCCATCGAATGGAGAAGCCCTAACCAGGTTCACTTCGATTTTTTCCTTGATTTTTGCCCAAATACAAACTAGGGTTTTAATATTCTCTCTTATTTGCTTATCAAAGGTTATGAATTTTTAATTTTGCTCAGCCATCAAAGGGTTTGATCTATTAGGATTTGCACAGATTATGCTTTTAAACTGTGGGGTTTACTTAAAATCTGATTTTTATTTTTATTCTAATAAGAATATGAGGCTTTTCTTTTGCTTCGGTCTGGAAAAAGAGAATACAACTCGTGTGGGGCTTCATTATTTGCCCAAAAAGCACGAGAAGATTATTGCGGGTTCTATATTTTCCCTGAAAGAGAAAAGTCAAGGCTTAGCTTTTGCAAATTCATGTGTTAAAGAAGATGACATTTTCGTGTAGAATCTGAACCAGTTGAGGATGGATACAAAAAACTGTGTCATTAGCCTAAAGAGATCGTTTTCGGCGCAATCTAGGTGTGCGTCGGGGGGGTGCCACCCCCCGCCCCTTGGGCTGTCCACATTCCAGAATAATTTGGCTTGTGTTTTTCCTGATTGATATTATGACTTACCCACCATCTTGTTTGTTGTCTTCGGTGATGGACCTTGATGTTCCCTCCCTCTTTGCCAGTTTTGTTTGTGTTGGAGAAACTGACACTTTGAATTAGATCTACAAAGGTGTGGAGCATTATTAAAGACCAGCTATGTGGATAATTTAGAGTTGCAGATTTAATACGCAAGTACTAGTTTTTTAATGCCATTGAGTACGTGGAAAAATGTAAAGGTTAAACGCGACTCGACTGTTTTGTCAACTAAGATAAGGTACTATTGAACCCTACTGTTGTATTCTTTTTGTAGATGGACGATGATGATGAAAGGATAACCAACGTTAGAGGAAGATTGTGAGGTTTCATTAGTTTGATTTATGTGCCTACCAAGGTATGAAAAGGCATTTTAGGTTCTGTAACTTGCATTTGTTATTCTTATCGGTTAAATACGACTTCTATTTGTTTACATCGTTTTTTTGCATATCATATCTATGCCTAATTATTGGGTTGATTCAATAACTAGTTGGTTCTTTTGTGCTAATAGATGTACTATGGTTCATACCAAGATGGGGGAGAGAACAAGTTTTTAAGCAAATGGCTGAAGTTTGGCGAGCCTCCAAGTCAAGATTAGTCTCGAAAATGGCACGCTACAGTTGAAGGCTACGACTCCAGCTAGATAATATCAAATCACTCCACGATTGGAAGGATTTTGTGAAGGAAAAGACTAGTAAAAAGTGTAAGGTATGTGCAACCTGATTTATCTTTAAAATTATTATCAACCAAAAAGGAATTTGTTATTGAAGAATGGATATGGTTGCAATACTGGTGTTTTACAAAAATGAGAAAGAAACAAATCGGCATACTCTGAGCCATGAGGAATATGCACTGCAAACAATTGAGAGGTAATATCTACATTGTTGTAGTTTGTTATCACGGTAACTTATACTACCTATTAGCAAGTAAAACTAAGTGTATTCGTAACCTTGTAGTTGTTATTGTAGAAAGCAAAAACAGGAAGCCCTCTTCCATAACTATACATTTTGTTTACTGTTTTAGAATCATGCAACTGCTCTGCTTCGCCAACTTGGCTGCCAGGTTTTTAAGTTTCTAGCCCCCTCTCTCTAGAATTTGAAACAACATCGGGATGTTTGGATGGGTTTGGCTAAACTTAGATGTCATTCACGATTGTTTCAATTGGTCAAATCTCTTGGATGAGAAGTTGGGGGAATAGATTTTGCCGGTTATATTCCATTGATTTTAAGGGTAATCTTGATTCTTTCATCTGCTAAAGAGGAATGATCCAGAGCAGTTTTCATTTGTTTGGTAAAGACACAGGGTTATTGTTTACTATTTCATCAATTTGAGATCATCTCAGAGTTCATTACCCTGACATTCTTTGGCATCATGTAGTCTGGTTCCAAGGTCATATTTCCAGATGCAGTGTTCTTTGATTGTCCTGTGGCTACCCAGGTTAGGGGTATTCTTTCTCCTAAACTTCCTATGGGTTGGGTTATTCAGTCTTGGTCACATTGGATCATGTTGCTGTCGTTATTGAAGGGTAATTCTCTTGTTAACACAATTACTATGTTAGTGTTCACAGTTTTTGTGCATCATATCTGGATAGAAAGGAACTATAGAAAATTTCAAAATGTGTCCTGCACTCCTAATGTTATTGCAAATAAAATCATTTATGAGGTGAGATGTAGGTTTTTATCATTATCAAAATTGCCTAGTGGGCCTCACTATGCTAGTCTAGTTCATGTCTGGCAGCCTGTGTGATAATCATCTCTAACTGATTGGTATTTGGTGGTGTGTCTGTGCAGCCTACCAAGCTTGTGCAGCTAACAGCTAGCAGGTTCAGTCAGCAAGTAGATTGTGTCGGTTGGAACTGTTTTGGTGAAGTTGGGTACAGATTGTGCAGGTGGCATGTCACATGTTGTGAGCATCTCCAAAGAATCTATTCCAGCACTTCCAGCTGGAAGACTTGGTGTGTAGCTGTTTGGTACCAAATGGGCCTCACCCATTGGAGTTGGAAGGGAGTAAAGGCATTCGTGGAGTTATTACTTCTATCATCAATGGTAATTTTCTTAAATCCTTATGATGGTAACTTTTCAAAGCCATCAGTAGGCATGCTCTTATATAGTCCATTTGAGGTTCTTGGTTTGAGAGAGATCTAATAAAATGTGTGTTTTCCGGTGCGTTGTGTGATCGAGCCTCATCCTTTCTTGGAGAGGAGGTAATAAATAGCGGGGGCATCATGTGAGAATAAGTGGAGGGAATTGGTGGAGCCCTCTAGTCCCAATGCTTGCAAGAAAAAAGATGAGTGGGAGGTCAGCTTTTTAGGGAGATATAAGTCATTAAGACCTCGTATTGAGCTTGGGAAATCCTGTTACGCTGCTTTAGTTTAATGTTAATTACCTTTGTTGTGACATGAATCTTGGCTGAATGGCATCATTTTGTTTTGGTTCATGATTTCAACATCTGAAAGTTTAAATGGTGGACTTGGTGTTGTTATCTAGATGGCCCATGGGTTTTACCGTTCAAAGCACAGTGTAGTTGATGTGGGAGATGTCATCTACTTTTGTGCACAGTTTACTACCCCAGTCGTCATCATTCATTTACCTTGTTCGGTGAGTTTTCTTTCACTTGGAGCTACAAATTTGTATGTGTTGCTGTTTTGCATAACTCTATTTGGTAGTTGAGATAAGCCAATGTAGTATGCTTTTGCCTAATGAGGCATGTTGTTGAGGTTGATAGTTGTTTATACTTCCAGCAAGTATCATTTTTGCCTATCCATGGGGGATGTCCCAAGACTCTTTTGTGCGTAGTTGGTTACAAGTTCTGTGGTGGGTACGTGTCCAGCTATCGTTCATGTCCTGCTAGCCTTAGTATTAGGATTGGTTTGCTTGTGGGACGTTGAATGCCATGTTCCCACTTGTGTTTGAGGTTGCTAGATTTGTCCAAGGAATGGCACTGATGCCTGGTTAGATGCTGCCTCATTATGCTCCCTCGTTAGATGATTCCTATTTTACCATGGAATTAGCAACTCTAGGCCAAGGTAAAATAGCAACTCTAGGCCAAGTGGCTAACGATACTTCAAGATAACCTTACCAGGTGCTTCCGACCCATCTAAGAAGAGGGAGCAGAAATACACTTCCGTAGTGATCCACTTATTTAATAATGCTTGTGCTTTTATAGTATAAATACTTTCGCGAATCATGAGCTTATTCTACACTCATCTATTAATCCAAAATTTTGTACCACAGGGAATCAAGAAGATCGCACCAATTCCATGTGCTTGGCTTTGGGAGGAAAGAAAGTCCAAATTGCTGGAAGATTGCATCAATTTCAACAAGCTTGCACCGTAGGAAATTTTCAAGTAATATGTTGGTTAGCTTGTTTGTGGCTACCTTTGGTAACATTGGACACCTGGATATTATATGAATCCATTGCAATTCTTGCAACCCTTTCATGTAATTTGTGTTTTCGAGTTGTTTCGAAAGTCGGTGTAATGAATACTTACCCGATTGAATGAATTTGGTTAGTTACATTGGCAACAATGAAGTTTTAGATTATATTCATGTTTTTCTAATAATTGTTTTACAATTGGTGTTGAATGTAATTAAAAAAAATATATTAAATGGGTGGTGTAATGACAAACACGCTATTAAAAGAATCTCAAAATTGACATGCAAAAAATGCTATTAAAAGCTTATTTAAAACAGCGTTCAAAAAAAGCTATTAAAAGTTTATCTAAGACAGCATTCGCAAAATGCTATTAAAAGTTTATCTAAGACAGCGTTCGCAAAATGCTATTAAAAGTTTTTCTAAGATAGCGTTCAGAAAACGCTATTAAAAGTTTATCTAAGACAGCGTTCAAAAAACGCTATTAAAAGTTTTGACTTTTAATAGCATGGGCTAATACAGCGTTCCGAAAAACGCTATGTATGACATTCAATAGCGTTTTTCGAACGCTGTAAAATGTAATTTTTGTTGTAGTGGGAGATGCTCGATCCAATGTGGCCAGTTTTGTTTAGGGAAATGACGAGATCTTGTGGAGTGATGTGCCATGTTAGTTTGATGGAAGCTTAATATGGTACTCCTATTATGCCTGTTTCTTTCTCGTCGGTCGCACGCCTCATTTCTTGTATGAAGAGAGAATTGATAAGATTGACATGGATGAGTGAGATATTTTCATAAAGCCCAATGTGTACGAGTGGGAGATGTTAGAAAAATGGATCGGTTCGAACCGGACCCAACCCACATGTCGTCCACATGGGTTATGTGATTGAGTTGGTTAGAAGGATGAGATAGGACTCTTTATCTCTATCTGTTAGGAGAGTTCAAAGATAATAGATCACCTACATCTATTAGGAGACTTTGAACTCTTGGATTTTAATCTATAAAGATGGTCCTGCAGATATTTGGAGATACACACACAATAACAAAGAGTTAGAGGTTCATCTCTCCTTCTCCTCTAGAAAATACTCTCCTGCGAAATATCTTCTCTCTCTAGGGTTTCCATCTAAGAACCCTAGGATTTGCGGTGTGGAGATTAAGAGCAGACTCTGGTAGTCTCCTCTACCCGACGTGAAGAAAAGACGGTGTTCGTGAACGTAACCGGTGCTTGTAGAGCGGGCGTCAGATCGTGAAAAGCTAGAAGCAAATTAATTCCGCTGCGCTTCAATCGTACGTGTAAGTCTTATGTGATTTACGAGCTTTCGATCCTATAAGGTTAACATTGGTATCAGAGCCATGACGGCTCGCTCTCGCATGATCGCCCACGTTTTTTTGAAGTCTGGTGTTTCGACTACAATATTTTCCATATTAATGAATATTCGTTTTTATTAAAAAAAATGAGGAAGATGCTGTAGTGAGAATAAATCTAATGCAGTCTTGCCTTGGCTTGGTGTTATGTCACGATTAATGGAGTCCGTTGGATTAAGTATTGTTATATCTCGGTTGTGGTTGCGCCGACGTGGAGCGGCAGTGAATCACAGACTTGGAGAGAGCACTGTCATGCTCCTATAATTAATGGACTATTTTGTCTCTTTAGTCTTCTGCCGAGAAGGGTTTTAATATTGAGTATATTCTTTTTCCCATGTAGCTTGATTTTCCTTATTAGGAAGACAAAAACTTTTCAACAGTTAGTGGTTGGACTTTTATGGACTCTGCTTGTTTAAGAAAAAAAACTTACGGTTCTGTTTTTCAAGTATCCTTGTAAAATAAAAATTGTTTTTGAACAAGCTTGTTGGGACTGTAGAGTTAAACCACAATTTGATGAATTAGTTTTTCTCTGAATGGTTACAAAAAAAAAAAAAACTTGGCTTTGGTGACTATTTTTAGTGAAACCGAGTTATAAGGCAAGGACTGCAAGACTGATTTTCCTTTCTCATCGTTTTGGATTGATATGGATTAGAATCTATATCCTACTGTATCTGTTTTCTTTTCTGGAAAAAATTTAGCGATGTAATTAAGTTGATCATGTATGGACTGTTTTTGCTGCGTTACGGCGCAAACTAATGTATCGTAGGTTGTTGGACTTTACCCATCTTCTTAGAGGGAGAGTGTGGTGGAACCATCCATGCCTATACCTATTATGTGTTGTTGCATGTTGGCATGAATGGTCAATTGCAGGGATTAATATTTGTATGCGTTTGGAGATGGGCTCTCTTTGATGATAGAGACCGGAGACAAACTTATTATATGGAATAAGTGCAACACCCTCATTTGTTTTTATTTGTAAGGGGGTGAATTTTTGCACTTATGTTTGTATAATATTTTTGCCTCCCATTCTTGCATAAAATATTAATTAGGGACTTAAAATAACTAGTCCCATCCTTTTACTATTATATTGATTCATTGGAAATTTTGTCTAAAAATCGATTAAGAAATAATGATTTACACCATGTGTTGGAGTGATGACTACGAGCTTTGCAGATTTTCGATCTCTATCCATGATTAAAATCATTATTTGCTTAATAGGGTTTTAGGATAAAATTATTGTAATGTGCTAAATATTTCCAATGCGCAAATAAATGTAGTGAAATGGCCTCGAAGACTATTGTTGCTGATCTTGTTAAGGGAGAGAAACTGGATGGTAAAAACTATGACATGTGGCATAAGAAAATTCAGTATCTCCTTAATGAGCAAGAAGTACTTGAAACCTTGACCAATACCATGACTGTCCCCGAAGAGGGGACCACTGCCCAAGACCGTCGAAACATGGAAACTTATCAAAATTGGGTCAAGAAAGACCGTTGTGCGCGCTTTACTATGTTAGCCAGCATGCACAATGATCTTATTGGCGAGTTTGAAAACTGCGCTACTGCCCAAGAAATGTGGAACCAGCTGGAAATTGCTTTTGGTGGCACAACGGCAACTAGGTTGCGCGCGTTAACATTGAAGTTCGACAGTTTTAAAATGAACCCCCAACATTCCATGCCTGAACATTTGAGGGTTATGTCGGCTATGATACGCGACCTTAGGGCTGCCGGTAACGTTCTGACTGATGAGCAGCAAATTCTCGCTGCGCTTAGGTCTTTGCCTGATGAGACATGGGACCATTTCAAACTCACAATGACACACAATGAAATGGTTAAAACCTTTAATGATTTGAAGTGTCATCTTGAGCTTGAAGCTGAGCGCCAAGATGCTATGCGAGGCAATGAGGTTCTTGTGGTTGAACCTGACCAGCGCAAGACAATTGAGTCTAAGCGCAAAAGGCAAGGTGGCGAGGCTAAGCATGGAGAAGCTAGAGATAATGCGCCAAAAGAACATGTTAAACGCTGTAGAGGCAAGAAGGATGAATCCAAAGTCACTTGCTACAACTGTCAGAAGATTGGACACTTCGCTCGTGATTGCACTGAGCCGAAGAAGGTACCATCTTACCCTATTTCTCGCATAGATTGCTTAGTTTGCTCTCATGTATTGGTTGCTCATACTGATCCTAATTGGATTGTTGACACAGGAGCGACAAAACATGTAGCACGAGAACGATGAGGATTTATCAAGTATCGCAGGATTCCTGTTGGTAGCATAGAGTGTATTTATGGGGAATAGTTCAGCCGAGGATTTGCTAGGAGTTAGCACTTATCAGTTGAAGTGCAAAGTGGTCGCACACTTATTCTCTATGATGTACTTTTTGCGCCTGGAGTTTGATGTAACTTGATATCAGTAGTAGTTTTAGTTGAGTTAGGATTTTCCTTTAATTTCAGCAGAGGTGGTTTTTCCATCTACTTAGGTAATAAGCCGTTTGGGCATGGATCTATTTCTGGTGGTTTCTATGTTTTGAATCTGGATGGTTTGAATAATAATGCAGTTATGGCTTTTCATGATGATGATGTTGTTTCTAGTTCTGTGAAATGGCATGCCAGGTTAGGCCATATTGGCCAAGATAAGATGACTAGGTTAGCTTGAGAAAGCTTTTTAGGCCCACTCGCTAAGGTCAACTTACCAATATGTGAGTCTCACATGGCAGGAAAAGCTATAAGCAAAACCATTCGGTAAGGCAGTGAGAGCTACAAGTCCACTAGAGCTAGTACATTCGAACATGAGTTTCCAAGTAGAGAATATGTGCGGGGAGATCTTAATCTTTTATGAGATGTATGAATCAGAGGAAGTTACATGTGTTCTCAGTGAGGGTGGGAGTTTAAATCCTTATCCTATGGTCGCCGAGAACAGTGGGAGTAGCTTGCCTCCTAGTGGGAGTACTCCACTAGACTATTGATTCTCAAGATCCTCCGCCACGTAGGAGCCATCGTGGAAGTATTCCTCGTCGTCGTTTTGAGATTGAAGGGGAATTGTTCATGTGAGCTACTTAAGAGGAAGATAAGCCTAGTTCGTATAATGAGGCTTTGTCTTCACCTGCTTGTAAGCAATGACTAGCTGCTATGGAGGATGAGTTTAGTTCGATGGGCAAATATCAGGTGTGGGAGTTGGTTGATCTTCTACTTGGGCGCAAGACCATTGGCAATAAATGGGTCTTAAAGGCTATTTGGTTGCGGAGATTCTTACAGCGCCTTGACACAAGGCCTAAGTCTAGTGGGCCTGTGACTCTATATTGTGATAGCACGGCGGCTCTTGCTTATACAAAGGATCCCAAATATCATGGAAAATTCAAACATATTGATATTCGGTTTCACTACATTCGAGCTATGGTTGCGCAAGGAGAGGTGGTCCTAAAGCATATATCCACGACCAGTATGGTTGCAGATCCCTTGACTGAGCCTATAGTGAGGGATGTCTTTCAGAACCATGTTAGTAGTCTGGGACTTCGTAGGATTTGAGTTGTTTATACTTTATTGAGACACCTTCGGATATTTATTATTTACGCACTGATTTTTATATTTGAGTTGATTGTGATAATAAAAATCATGTTGCATTTAAATTGTTATGCACTTACAATTGTGTGTCAAAAGGCATAGGGTTGACCATCTCACACGGTAACCTACCTCGGCGCTGATGGGCGAGCGAGATGAGACATAATTATACTCTTTATATTGTGTTTAGAGTATTGTCGCCTTGGTTGGACCAAGATGAGGTCACTTTTGACCGAACACAGAGTCTGTGTAGCCTTTGATTGAGCTAGATGGAGACCTAGATGGGCGCAATGCATGTGACAAATTTGAGAGTCTTGAGTAAGGCGCTTTTAGTAGCGACTGTACTTATGTCTGTACGGTGTTCTTTTTGGGAGTGACACAATCTTTATGGATTACTCCACCGTAGCATGTGAATCATAACACATGTGCTGTTGTCGACCATACTTAGAGGAGTGATAGGGTAAATCCCTTTCCTATCACTGTGTGGGCTCTAAGAGTCATTTATATGACTACTCATTACCCTTATTTGACTTGAGACTATGTCATGAAGTAGAGACTTTGTGTTGCTACTCTAGCTTGACTACCTAAGGCCACGAAATGTCAGGGTCCCATGGAGCATGACTGGGAAAGCAGCAAGGTTGACATGGAATGACATGAGGGCTCAAGAAAGACTTTCTGGTATCACATTCGTTTATGCGGTTGGTTGTGCTTTGTGCCGGCACAAGTTATTATCCTTTTATATACAATATATCAAAATGAAAAATAATTTTGAAATTGGAAGCACACCAACGCAAGGGGGTTGAGCATAGCTCTGAGTTGAGACTCAAGAGGGATTGGAGATGCTCGATCCAATGTGGCCAGTTTTGTTTAGGGAAATGACGAGATCTTGTGGAGTGATGTGCCATGTTAGTTTAATGGAAGCTTAATATGGTACTCCTATTATGCCTGTTTCTTTCTCGTCGGTCGCACGCCTCATTTCTTGTATGAAGAGAGAATTGATAAGATTGACATGGATGAGATATTTTCATAAAGCCCAATGTGTACGAGTGGGAGATGTTAGAAAAATGGATCGGTTCGAACCGGACCCAACCCACATGTCGTCCACATGGGTTATGTGATTGAGTTGGTTAGAAGGATGAGATAGGACTCTTTATCTCTATCTGTTAGGAGAGTTCAAAGATAATAGATCACCTACATCTATTAGGAGACTTTGAACTCTTGGATTTTAATCTATAAAGATGGTCCTGCAGATATTTGGAGATACACACACAATAACAAAAAGTTAGAGGTTCATCTCTCCTTCTCCTCTAGAAAATACTCTCCTGCGAAATATCTTCTCTCTCTAGGGTTTCCATCTAAGAACCCTAGGATTTGCGGTGTGGAGATTAAGAGCAGACTCTGGTAGTCTCATCTACCCGACGTGAAGAAAAGACGGTGTTCGTGAACGTAACCGGTGCTTGTAGAGCGGGCCTCAGATCGTGAAAAGCTAGAAGCAAATTAATTCCGCTGCGCTTCAATCGTACGTGTAAGTCTTATGTGATTTACGAGCTTTCGATCCTATAAGGTTAACATAAATATTAACTAGGTTCAAAACAAACCAAAGCCCATGCAAACATCAAACAGACCATTAGCAGCCAATCGACCTTGAACTTATGGGCATAGATTTAAATATCGGCCGGTACGAACCGTATCGGCCGGTTCGTACCGGGATTTGGGGGGATCGATTCGGATACGGGCCGATATAACGGTGAGACTTGGAATCACAGGCGAACCGGCCGGAAACTGGGACGTATCGGTCCGAAACAGATATTTTGGAGCGGTTCGAGCGGTTCGTATCGGTTGGGAGGGAAAAAAATTTTACAGTAAGGGGAAAAAAATTTCGGGTCAGGAAGGGAAAAAAACAATTGAATTTTAGCAAAACATGGGCTTAACCGTATGCGTGCGCGAGGCTCAAATCCCGGATTTGCACCCCCCCTGCGCGATTAACTCGTGACGCGCACCCGGTTAATTGGTTTCCGAATCAGTTTTTCAAATTGCCGCTCATTTTCCTGAGCGCGCGAGACCTCTCCTTAAGTCCTCATTTACAAACCCACTAAAGTGCAAATTCATTTAAAGTAGATATAAGTTTTGTAACTTACCAATGTGGGACTAGAGGAAAAACACCATGTTTTATAAATACACACTAAAGTTCCAACATAAACTAGTTGTGGCTAGCGATTATCGGATATTTCACATGAAGAGAATGGGCTATTACATGTCTTATATTAATTAAAATGTGATAATTTAAGCCAATGTTGGGGGCAAAAGCCGCAAAAATATATTTTTCAAGTTTTATACATGTTGCTAATGATTTTTAAAAATTCACGACCGCGACATCCGATTCCCGCGACGTATCACCGATATGTCCCGATACCGATATACCGCGACCGATACCGCGACGGCGACCGATACCGCGATTTAAAACTATGCTTATGGGTTTCAGTAGAAACTAAAACTGCCAACTTTGTCGGACTTCCCACTCCATTTTAAGCATATATGCTAAGAAATACATTCTGGTAATCTGAATAATGTTCATCTATTTAACCTTTCATTGGAGTCCTTACGGGGAACATTTCATCACCGGATTATTTTTGGAAGGACTGAAAAAGATGGGATTAGTGATGGGGATAAAGGGGACATGTGCGTCTATGGGATAATATATGGGATTGTATGTAGTACGATTAGTTGTACGACATTTGATTTGGGAGGGATAAAGGATATGATAAGGAATGGAGAATCGTCTTTTATCATTGGATGAAGAGGGAAATAATCCCAGCCCAGATATTGGATACTTCCTTTCATGGGATATTAAGGGGGCAACCGTCTCTCTCTCCCTCTCTCTCTCACACACACACAGAGCCTGAGTACCTTCCGTCTCATAGAAGTTTCTTCCGACAACAAAAGGTAATTGTTCATCTTTGTCATGATATAGTTGACTTTCACATTGACCATGTTGATTTGCCGTTTCTTCTTCTCCCTAATGGCCTTTGGTGTTTTCAATTGCTCCCTTTTGTTTCTCCATTCTAATTTTCTCTTTTGAGATCTATTTCCTTAATTATGTTGGAAAAATTTCGGCATAACACATAATTCCAGAGTACAATTTCATTGATAATGTAACAATTACATAATCGAAACAAAAATCCAAATACAAAACAGAATTACAATGAACAAGATATGAACAGAATTTTGTATAATCAAACCGAGTCCTGTGTGATACCACAGTCTCCTTAAGAAAGATTCACCGCCTACCGTCGGTGTTGTAGGTTCGTGTTCGGCGTCTTCCTCCCAGGATTGGCTCGGCTAAACCGCAAGCCGTCGGAACACCGCCGTCGACCGCCTTGGCGAACTAACTACCGTCTGCCTTTCTCTTTCAAAAACGTATTTCAGAATATGCAGGAAGGTTGTGGAATTGCTTGTCCCTTCTCCAAAACGGGAGCCTCCTTTATATAGAGTGGAGGAGGCCAAAGTAACTCCTGCTGCCATTAACAGGCCAATGAATTCTGCCAATGAATTCTGGAAATGAATAGGGAGGTTACAAGAATAATACATCATCATGAGGAGGGTTACGGGAGGTACAGAATCCCACAATTCAATACGTCTATTGAATATGGTGCGTTCAGTTTCAACGAACCCCGAACATGCACGGTTGCCTTGTGAGACCCTCTGGTAGCCCCGATTTCATTTATCTGAAATTCCGTAAAATTTCCAACAAATTATTGTTACAAATCCTTTTGTTGGTGTTGACAATTATTTACGCATGTCCTACATATCCAAGGACTGGCAATTTTGACAACTTATGGCCAAATGTAGGTTTTCTTCCTAACTCCCACTTCCAACAGAAAAGGGAGGGAAAAAAAATTATTCTCCTTTAAGTAATAGTATTTTGTGCTATCTACCACTGATTAGAGTCTCCCCCGAAAAAGTCCTTACATTCCAATTTTTTTAATCCTTTATGAATTGTGGGTGGGACCTGCACGTCGATAATTAAGTTTGGTGAATTAGGTTCTTGCATTCAAAAAATAGGTATAATAGCCCTTAAGGATGCAAAATCACTGGAGATATAAAGCTTATATTTGGATATATAGTAGCTAAGAAGT
The DNA here is from genome assembly GCA_019656295.1 of Rhododendron mucronatum var. ripense. NCBI lineage: Eukaryota > Viridiplantae > Streptophyta > Magnoliopsida > Ericales > Ericaceae > Rhododendron > Rhododendron mucronatum. Next base: position 15,292 of record BPLT01000290.1, read on the forward strand.
AAGTAAATAGATACTAGAGTGAAGACTTTTGGATTTAGTAGTTATGTCCATTGGGCCACATTCTACTTCTTCCTTGTGCAACATGGGTTTCTTTTGCACCAAGCGCACTTACTTGTCACCTTATGAACACAAGTTTACGAGCTTGCATGTAAACAAAAAGGCGGCATACCCCAGTCTTTTAATTTAAGATTGGATCTTTGCATTGGTAGAAATGAATTGGGCATTGGCTTCAATCATGGACAGGTCTATATTAGGGACGTGAAAAGCATATGTGCATAAAAAAAAAAACTCATATCCATGCATGTAAAAGGTTTGAAGATGCATTTTAGTATGAGTGACGTGAAAAGACAAGGATACTGGAGTATGTATTTCTCCTTTCTAATTGCCCCTGTGTCTTGTTTCCTTTCAAACAAAATTTGCTACGCATCTGTTGATCTTTGTGCCTTGAATATTAATGTACTAAATTTTATCCTAGCGGATTTATGAACTGGAACAAATGTTCCAAAACATGGTATACATTTGTTCACAGACAGTGAATTTAAGTATCCAAATGATACATAACAAATGGAAATAACGAAAATCTAGCACCACCGAATTTTTGGCGAAAATGGTGATTAATGCTCATATCAACAACTTTTTGCATAACAATGTGATGAACGAAAGTTAGCTTTAGAGGCTGTTTAAGAACCACATGGAAATAACCAAAATCTAGCACCACCGAATTTTTGTCGAAAATGGTGATTAATGCTCATATCAACAACTTTTTGCATAACAATGAGATGAACGAAAGTTAGCTTTAGTGGCTTTTTAATAACCACAGAATCGTCGAACGGTCTAAAGTATTGAAATATGACATGTATCGGACACATACGCAACATGGGGCACTCTTTGGCACACTTGTGAGACACACCTAAATATGTGTCCAATTTTTGTATTTTATTTGTTAAGTCGGATACATTGTGGATACTCTAGGTCACATTTGAGACACTTTTCGGATACATTAAGGCCACACTAGGATGTTAAGATCATTCTTTTTCTGTTTTTTTAATTTGATCAGTTGGCATGAGTCATTTGTAGTGTTTGCATGTTAACCTATATCTATTTGGTTGGATTCTTGAAATATTGGCAGTAGAACGTGTTTGTTTTTGTTACATTATTCTATTTGTGTTATATGTTACTACTATATTTGATGCAAATAAGTACACACAATCTTTTTTCTTGCTCGCAATGATACACTTCTTCAGAAACCCGTCTTCATCTAATTGATTCTGTTTTTGTTTTCTTGCAGGCAAAGACTTCTCCAATTATGTTATTCGGAACCGAGCTTTCTGATTTTAGTGAGAATCTACTCTGAAAACAACAATATCAAAGGCTACCATTTCTATATGGGTAAGAATTTTATAGAGTTAGAATTCAATCAAACCTATTTTAAAGCCCTGCAGTTTGATTTTTAGCTTTGATACAAATACAAACCACAAACCACATGTATATTATTAGAACTACCACACCTGAACATTTTGACAAGGGAGATTGGTTTTGTAGGGGCTATTGCAATAGATCTATTTAAACTAGACCATTCGAAATGTTGAGTTAGACGAATTTGAGATATGATGGGCAACCATGTGTGTACCTGGCGTTCCAGCCATTTGGCCAGTGGTAAAACCGAGGACTTCATATTAATGATATTGTTTGCATTGTGCTTGTTCGGGCCGCTGTTCAAAAAAAAAACAAAGAAGTGCTTGCTCGGGCCGATCGATAGAGTCCCGGAATGAGCAAGTGGAGTGGAATGTAGTTGGTGTCTCCATTATACTCCCATACACATGGGCAGAGTTTGATTCCCATAAGTATCCATTCTCCTCCCCAAGTCACTAGGATAGAGTAGATTATGACTAACGAATGATTTCCGGAATGAATCTGTAATGCAGATGGAGCTAAGAGGTTGAGAGTTGTGATGAAAAAAAGAAAAAACTTCTCTTTGCGTTCGAATTTTTGGGCATTAAAATTATAGCATGAAACACTGGAGGGCATCATAAAATTATTTGTTTTTCCAATTAATATACTCCTAACATGGAGTATTTGACAAAACACATGAGAATGTACAGTGTGTCAGTGTGTGAGTCAGTCTAAGAGAGAGATGAAACAAAAAATTCTCAAGAGAGATGGAACAAAATGTACAGTATGTGAGTGAGTATAAAAGTACTATTGTCATCCAACTCTTCTACAATCACACACTCACACGCATAAACTTTTCTCACATAATGAGTGAAATCTACACACTGCACACATAGCCCCACTCCTTGTGTGAAAGGAGCTTGTGTGTTTATGTGTGTGGTTGAAAATTAATTTTTTGCCAACTTGTGTAGAATATGTTACTGGCATTGTAAAGTTGAAGTTTAACTGCTACCTTTGAGAGAGAGAGAGAGAGAGAGAGAGAGAGAGAGAGAGAGAGAGAGAGAGAGAGAGAGAGAGAGAGAGAGAGAGAGAGAGAGAGAGAGAGAGAGAGAGAGAGAGAGAGAGAGAGAGCTTTGTTTATCTGAGAGAGAATTTGTTTTATTGGATCGGAACAGAGAGAACTTGTGGGCGTTAAAATGGCTAAGAAAAATAATATCAAAGTGTTTTGAAGGAAACACAAAACAGTGTCATGGTGTTTAAACATTGGGGGAATGGTGATGCTGGCTTCATATCAACCGTCCGATTCATTCATTAATGCACTGGCAACTCAGGATTAAAAGCTGTGGTAGATGGTTTGAGAGGAATATGGGGAGAGGATCTACCCAAATATAATTGGGAGGTTTATGGTACTGTTTAATCTGACAGAAAGTATATCTTTCAGATTTTTATAATTCAATCATTCTACAACCACAAATACTTATACAACAATTTACACAAATTCACATTGAGGCGCGCGCATGCGTGCGCGCGCGCGCACACACACACACACACACTATATCTCTAGTATGTGTGAGCCCCACAAAAAAATGTGAGTGTATGTAAAATGTGTGTGTGTGTAAGTGTTTGTAATTGAATAATATGCCCTCCGTCCAAAAAAGAATGACAAATTTTGAAATCCGTGCCATTTTTTATCGCTTAATCTTTCAATCTATAATATTTTTCATGAGTTTAAAAATTTTGTATAATAGAATTAATCAAAAACTATCAAACAATATCTATATTGCATATTTTTTTAGATTTACGTTGAAAGATATATATATATATATAAGGAGTTGAAATTGGTACGGATATCAAAAATTGACATCTAATTTGGGACGAAGGGAGTAATTGTTTATGATTTGATATAGGATTCTACTTAATTCAAAGGTAGCGGTTAAATTTTTGAATTTAAAAAATTGCAATAAAATTAGCATATGAAATATGTGAATATAAATGTATATGCATTTGGAAAATTATTTTTATTTTTTGAAATAAAAGAATATTTGTTGATTAATACAAGCAAACCTTTTTTCTGTAAAGCAATTGAAGTTAAAATTCAAGAATAACTCCATGAAGAATAATTTCTAGAGTTGCTACTGTGTGAGTGAGTCTCCTTATCCTCTAACAATGATCAACTAATTCCAAAGAGTATATGTCATTTTATTTTCTATATATTACTAAGATTTGTTCATCTTGATCAACTAAGCGTTGTTCATTTGATCAATTAAGCCGCTATTCTCAACTATACATTATCCATCTTCTCTTACGATTGGTTCATTATTTCATGTTTAATTTAATTAGACTTCCAAAACAAACTCTAAGTCTCTAATATTTTTTTTAGGGGAGTTTTGGCTAAATAATCCTCACAGATTATTTTTTCGTCTTTATTCATTTTTTTCGTATTTGTTAATTTTGTGTTGATTTTTCGTGGATTATTAGTTCGTATTGGCAAGAGGAATTAAAAAGTAAAAAAAAAACATGTTTGATACTAATTTTCTTCTAAAATAATCCAAAACATACGAATTTTATGTTTCAGATTATTTCTGTCTTTATTCAAAAAATTAGTTTTGAGCATAATCTTTTACTATTTCGTTCCCTCTTGTCGAGAACAACCAATAATCTACCAAAAAATTATGCAAATTTTTTGAATAAAGACAATAAGAAAATAATTCTTGAGGATTATTTAGCCAAAATAATATATTCTGGTACTTAAAGTCTTATCATTTTGTTTTTTATTTTTTATTTCCAACTAATAAACGCATAAATAAATGTTTGAACATTTCTCATTCTTGTATGGGTTTTTGTCATTCTTTTGTGGGATTATTTAGCCAAAATAATATATTCTGGTACTTAAAGTCTTATCATTTTTTTAAATCGGTAAATCTCATACGTATAATACAATAATCTTGAAAGAAATTGAAGGTTCTGCTAATTCTTTTGTGGGGTTTTGTCATTTTGAGATCGAAACCCTTCCATTTTGATCTGGTCCCGTTCTTCCACTCTGAGATCGAAATCCGACCAACCCGACCTGAAATAAAGAATTGGTTTGGCATACCCGACCCGCGCTGCCCTGTGCTCACTCCTACCACAAACAGTCCAAAACTGGACCAGAAACTCTAACTGGACAGGACCCTTCCTCACACATTATTGTTTTATTTTATTTTAATTTTTTGTTAAATGGAAATACAATCCACACATTATTAGCTTCTGCAAAAACTTCATTATTGACTTCTGCCCACACATAATTGCGGCTGCCGTCGTTGGGCGAGTTCCTCTAGGTCGAGCAGAGGTTCGACAATGTGGCGATGTTCGGTGCTTCCAATGCGAAGCTCGAAGGCGGCGGTGGTCGGAAGCGGGATGGAGGGATGTTGTTCACTAATGAGGAGGTGCTGCCGTCATGGCAGGCAGAGGAGGAGGCGATAGGTTCGAATTGCAAGCTTTTTAGCTTTCACGTGTCCTTCACTGGAATCTGTAGACAAACGTGTGTATGTATATAGATCTCATCTGGTAGGAGAAGAAAGGTATTTACGTCTATAATAAGGGCACATGACACTTCCCATCCAAATCCTAACGGAAGTCAAACAGAAATAAGATTTCCATTACTTAGAGGGGATTAAGTGCTAAAAAAATAAGTTAGAGGGTGTAAAGTATTTCCGATCCGTAGTTAGAGGGGGTAAATAGTAATTTACCCATTATTGTACTATCCTCGAAAGTAATGATTGCGGGCGCGACTATTCGCAACCGTTTATTTTCTCCTATAGCCCACCATATTTCTGTAAGTGGTTGTTGAAAATTATAAATAACATTTCGGTAAATAGCTGTTCAAAATAAGATTATATTTCGGTAACTACATGTCAAAAATATGTTCAACTTTCGGTAAACAACTGCTAAATATGCATTTTCGGTAAATAGTTGTTGAAAAAAATATCATATTTCGATAACTGAATGTTGAAAATATATCTCAATTTCGATAACTAACTGTAGAGTATAGTTAAAAAATTTTAACGAACTATAAGAGAAAATCAAGGACTGCAAATAGTGGCGCCCGTGATTGCTCCCAGCAAACATACGGACGGCAATGAGAAAATTTTGATAAAGTAGTAGTAAAGTACATCCGGGTGAACAATACACCCCTTCCCTTCCTTTCGCTCTTTTTTTTTCCCGGTACGCTTGCCCTGTTTCATTTCTTTGAAAAAATATTTTTTAAAAAATAAGGTAATTTTAAATTAAAAAATTATGTATTTATGCAAATAATTTTTTTACACATATAGATTTTGTTTTATAGATCTCATTGACATTTTTTAAACGGTGTAAAAAAATTTAAAAATTATTTTTTATTTTTATTATATTTTAGCTTCAAATTACATTCTTTTTAAAAAAGAAAATTTAAAAAGAAAGTGGAAAGCCACTCCGTCCCACTTAAATTTTATCAAAATAAAGTTGATTTTGTCCTTATTTAATTGTTAGTTTTGTGTCAATTTTTTTTGAATTATTAATTCATTTCGATGAGAGAAATTGAAAAAGTAAAAAAAAATTACTTTTACCTAAATATATTTTAAAAAATAACCACTTATCTGTACTAGTTGTATCGTAAAAAATTGCACTCAATTTCACAAAAATAAGAGTACATGTACCAGTACTAGTTGTATGTATACATGGTTGACGTTTGACAGTCTGGACTATAGAAATATACTGAGAGAGTGTTTTCACTAGTGAAATATTTGTAGAAAAATATTTTTAGTTGAAAAGTAGGTATTTTCGGTAGTGATAAGGGGGTATTTTCGGTAGTGAAAAGTTTATAGATTTTTATTTATAGTTGAAAAGTTGTTAGGTGTTTTCGGTAGTGAATAAATTATTGAAAAATGTCAAGTCGTTTCCGTTAGTGAATACGTTGTTGATGAGTTTGTGAGCAAAGTTACCGTAGCAAAAAAATTTTTTGTTAGTGAAAACAATATGGTAAAATGCGTTAAGTTTTTAGCATTTTTTGTTCGTAGAAACACTCCTTAAGTTAAGAAGTTCCGGTAATGAATAAGTCGTTGATAGGATAAAAAAAGAATAAGTTGTTGATGGGTATATATATGTGAAAAAGATTTTGAAAAAAATTTATTACTATAAACTTTTTTGTTTGTAGAAATAAGATAATAAAATACTGAATTTTTTTTTAATAAAACGAGATTATAAAATAAGTTAAGTTAGTATATATATTTTTTTTAAAAAGTGAAAACGGAGCCTAAGGGATTAGTTCTACATGAGTGGGAAAGCGTGGGTAACACTGGACGGAGGGGGGCTGCTGTCCCCTTGGGGACAGTAGCGTGCTGTTGTGCCCCATTTTGGGGCCCACCTCGGTCTCGCTCTGATAATCAGAATCGTTCACTTTGTAGAACTCGTCGAGTAGAACAACTGTGAAAAAAATCAGCTTAATTGAATATCATTAAGTGCTTGATCGTAACCTTTTTATCTTGAAAAGAATGGATCCGAATCACTGGATCAAATCCACTGTAACCCATGGACTGAGAGTTATATGGGCTCCGATCAGGCACTTAATGATATCCAATTAAGCTGATTCTTTGCATAGTTGTTCTATTCGACGAGCTCTACAAAGTGAATGATTCCGATTATCGGAGCGAGACCTGGGTGGGCCCCAAAATCGGGGCAGCAGCACACTGCTGTCCCCAAGGGGACAGCAGTCCCCTTGCGTCCGATAACACTGAGCAATGGAGAGAGAGCTTCAAGTACACGTTTTGATAAACGCGTGAGATATGGAATTTAACTGGACTAGTTCACAGGACCACAGCCGTACAGTGGTGACGCATCTGTTCTCCTATTCTACGGGCCCACACAGAGAGCTCTATATATGTTGCGCGGAATAGCATTTTCCCTCTCCCCAGAAAACCTAACCAAACCTCTTCCGTCCAAACCTCCGCCGAAAACATCTTCTTCCTCTTCCCAGAAAACCAAACCTCTTCTTCCTTCTTCCCAGAAAACGTCTCCCCGTCCATAGAACTTCTTTTCCTTCCAATGTTCTACACGAGCACAACATTTTTCTTATTTTCTGTCCTGGTCGTCCCAATTGTTGGCTGCTGACCCTTGTGCAATGTACCACCACCTCCGTCGACCTCGCCATGTCCACCTCAGCAACCTACTACCTCACTCCCTCCACCATTCGCTCCACCTGCGCAGCCGTTAGCCTTCGGGACCTCTTCTCCTTCTCCTCCGGCCACCCATCATTCTCGTCCAGCTGTCGAGGATCCCATTCTTTGGCTCGAATATGGTGGGGCGGGTCTTTATCTGTTCGTAGTCATCCTCGTCTTGACAGCATGGTATGACGGCCGCCTCGGCCAAATGGGCGGGCACCTCATCAAATGGGGAGATGCACTCAAATATTTTTCAGAAGTATTAGGTACTTTGGGTGAGATGGTCGATTCATAAGCATTGATGGATCAACTGTGAGTATCGATTTTGTTATGTGGATTTTATTTCTCATCGTGCTTACATAATCTTCCAACGCTTATTTCTTCCCTTTTTTGGAATTGCAGAGGTCTTGAATCGATCAGTGAGAGAGAAGTGTGCAGCTACATGATCACGTGCAAAGATTCTGTAAACATTGACGCGGTTATTGACTGGCTTATAAAACACTCGAGGACGGTGAAATGATTCCACTGTTCGACCTGCTGATTGCTTAAGAACAGATTTAGGTGAAAGGCTTTTGTTTTGACGGATCGGCCAGGTAATTAGAACTGATGGTCAATCCTTCTTGACTCTTGAGGGAAGCAGTACCTGTTTTTAGTTTGGGTTTGTTCCTTTGCGTATTTTCGTACTTCAGATGGGAATCACATTAGTTCTGTTCTTTAGATTGGACTAACATTTCTTCTGTTTGCATTTGAATGCTGTTGAAAGGGGAGCAGGACAAGCCTTTGTTGAATTTAACTTAGCAATTTGGATAACTTGCTCTTCTTTTTTTTCGAATTTTGTTCCTCATCTCCTTGGAAAAACAAAATTAAAACTATCGCCATGGATGATCTCTTTTTGTGTTGACCTTTTATCTATCTGGAATGGAAGGAAAGTTTTGAAAATATTGGGGAAAAGTAAGTTTTGGGCAAAATGAAATCCCTTAAATGATTTTCCCAGTGCCTCTGTTTTCCTGAGTTGAGATTTTCTCGTCGATGTAATTCTTTTCTCTCCTTGCCATGGCGGATTGAAGAGGAAACCCAAACCTCTTATTCCTTCTTCCCAGAAAACATCTCCCCGTCTGTAGAACTTCTTTTCCCTCCAATGTTCTACCCGAGCACAACATTTTCCTTATTTTCTCTCCTGGTCGTCCCAATTGTTGGCTGCCTAACCTTGTGCAATTTACCACCACCTCCGCCGACCTCGTCATGTCCACCTCAACTACCTACTACCTCAGTCCCTCCACCATTCGCTCCACCTGCGCAGCCGTCAGCCTCCGGGACCTCTTCTCCTTCTCCTCCGGCCACGTACCCATCATTCCCGTCCAGCTGTCGAGGATCCCATTCTTTGGCTCGAATATGGTGGGGCGGGTCTTTGTCTGTTCGTAGTCATCCTCGTCTTGACAGCATGGTACGACGGCCGCCTCGGCCAACGAGCACCTCACCAAATGGGGAGATGCATTCAAAGATTTTTCAGAAGCATTAGGGGCTTTGGGTGAGATGGTTGATTCATAAGCACTGATGGATCAACTGTGAGTATCGATTTTGTTGTGTGGATTTTATTTCTCATCGTGCTTACATAATCTTCCAACGCTTATTGCTTCCCTTGTTTGGAATTGCAGAGGTCTTGAATCGATCTGCGAGAGAGAAGTGTGCAGCTACATGATCGGCTCGGTAATTAGAACTGATGGTCAATCCTTCTTGACTCTTGAGGTAAGCAGTACCTGTTTTTAGCTATTTTGTTACGAATTTTAGGGGGGGAAATCCTAGTAAAAGTATGGGAGTGGATCAAAAACATGTTGGAGTGAAACGTGGGGGTGTGTAGTAAATTTATAAGGAGATCGGAAAAATCTAATTTTTACATCACTATAGTTTGAGTACATCTTAACTTGGTTGGCACCTACTCAACTATCAATCAATTGAAAATTTAAAAATGAATCTAATACTTCTCTATATGTAATTATGAATATTGTGACTCATCAATTATGTGACAAAGAGTGTACATAGTGTACATCTATTTTTGCGATTAATTATTTTGTATTTTAAATTTTTAATCATGCCCGTGCCGTGCCCGTGCTTTTTTCGTGTGCATGTCGTGTCTGTGCCATGTGCCCCAAAATAATAGCCTACTATATGTATTTGGGAATGACTTCGGTGTCCCCGGTCATTTTGGGGACACCGTAACTTTTGGCATAACAAAACCATTATAAGCATAATTAAATTTATTACAAGCATAACCAAAACCATTATAAGCATAACCAAAACCATAATAAGGCATAACTTGGTTGGTTATGCCTTGGTTGATTTTTTGTTATGCCTTGATTGGTTTTTGGTTATGCCTTGGTTATGCCTTGGTTATGCCATGTTATGGTTGTATTATACTTGTAATGATTTTTGTTATGCTCCTAATGGTAAAGTTATGCCAAAAATTACGGTGTCCCCAAAATGACCGGGGACACCATAGCATCATCCTATGTATTTTGTGCCATGCCATATCATGCCACTCTTAATGTGAATGCAAACAAAAGTTTCAATTGGCTTCTCATCTCAACGACCAACATCTCCTACAAAAATCAACGAATCATTTTGATCAAAACACTTGTGATTAATTTTAGTAAATCAGTTAGCCCCTTCCGATAAGTTGATGGCGATTTGATGTGGCAATGATAGTAATAATTTATGAAAAAATAATTTCAGTTTAAATTTAAATAAATGTATTTTTGGTGATTTTGACCTTATACGATTCATAAGATAATAGCAATTTTAATTGCTTGATTTTTTTATGGGATATTGTTCTCCATCTTCATTTGTGCACTGTCAACGCCCCACGTGGCCGTCAATACACCTGGTCGGTGGCTGGAGATTCTTTAGACTTTTCGAAATCGTTTTAAATGAGATCGGGGAGGTCTAGTGGCGGCGACCGTCACGACAAGAGTTTTAGAAAATGTAATTATTATATGTTAAAAAAAATTATGCCCAACTTATATAGTCTCACCACTACTAGATTTTTTTAGTATACATTTCGCCACTGCTAAGGTAAAATCTTGGTTCTGTCCTTTTTATGGCCAAAGATGTAAAACATTTTCCAAAGAATTTCATTTTCGCGGCATTTCTCTCTCTCTCTGGTGCATGGATGGTGGCAAAGAATCTAAAATGATGAGGGAAGGATTCTAGGCTCTTGATGAACATGTTGTAGAACATCCACATCTCTGAGAAATGACGGGGTGGACCACATTATGTATGCTGCAAATTAAATTGCAAAAATAGCAACTCTGTTTCAGAGTTTAGTGGAGAGAGAGAGAGAGAGAGAGAGAGAGAGAGAGAGAGAGAGAGAGAGAGAGAGAGAGAGAGAGAGAGAGAGAGAGAGAGAATCCTTCTTGCATGTGTAGAACGTTTTTGCAGAGATTGAAAACTTATTTGACACAGCAGCATAATTCCAAAATTAATCTAACCACGGTTAAAATTTTAAAATTTATAATTGAGTCCCAAACATGTTGTAGAACAATAATTTGGCTAAATTATTTGAATTTCACGTTTTTTATTTAATACAATTATTGGAGTTCAAAAAAATTAATACTCGAAACTAGTTTAGTAAAACAATTTGTCCTTGTTGGAGAGGAGGGTTTCTTGACGTCAAATTGCCACATCAGTCTTCAAATAAATTTGGCATCTTCAAATTTGACATTGTGGTTGGAGATGCTCTAAATATCCTTTTGGAAACAAGTTAAGTCTTCAAACAGAACTCAAATAAGCTACTACTCAACTCTTTCCAATTACGACGTATAGAAAATTCAAATTTTACTTGTGATAGCCCCCTATCTTACTCGATTAAAACTTGTTTGGAATCAACTTCTCTCATAACATATAGTAAGACTCTTTTGGATTACGACGTATAGTAAAATGAAGAAATTCAATAGCATTAATTCAAGCTGTGAGATTTGGATGAATCTCCCCAAGAGGGATACCTTAGCCATTCAGCTTAGACCAGTAGTTAAGAAAGCATGCAATAGTGTTTCTTGTCGGTTAAGAATATTGGCTACAAATGGACGATTAATTATTTGCCGGAACAAGAAGCATGGACTATAGAGCTAAAAGCTATAGTCTGGTTGGTTGATAGGTTTGCTCCACACACAATTGATCAGAGTTCTGTCTTTGGAGTAGGTCGCGAGAAAGTAATTTCTTGTGAATTACATAGAATCAGCATGGATGACTTGCCTTTGACCAGACTGTAGAAATGATTAGTCGATGTGCACATAAATTGGACCAGAACCCCTGACCATTCAAAAAAAAAAAAGGAAGAAAACACAAAAAACAAAAAAGAGCTAACAAATGTTCATGTTATCGTTTGGTTTGTTTTGAGTTTTGTAGTTTATTGCGGGGTGGTAGCTAGTATATGGGCCTAGGCCTAATTCTACCTTGGGCCATGGGCTTATCTCCATGAGGATGAAGGCTCTGATGGAAAAACACCACCATAAAAGGCCCACTGGATTTCTCAGCCGACTAGCTAGCTACCGGAAATTAGACCCAAAGTAAATCTAACATAATTTTAACGAAAAATTAATGCCTTGTTCTCTTTATAATTCAAAAAAAAAATTTCAAAAAATTTCCCCTACTTCCAACATTTCTCTCTCTATCTCTCTCCACTTATTACCCCTACTATTTTTCAAAAAAAATTTCAAACACCAATCCAAACAAAGCAAGATTGCTTTGTTCACCAATGGTATGTGTTCATTCTCGGAGGTGGATATCATTACCTAGCTGATAAATGGGAATAGCAGTTGCGAAGCCAAGATTTAGCTAAGGGAATAGCATTGTTCAATTAGTGTTTATACTTGTATATGTTATATTTGTTGGGGATGTAGACAGCCTTCACGGTATTTTTAGTTTCGGAAGAGACAATTTCATCCATTAGACCTTACCTATTTATATCGTAGCTGTTTTTGTAATTAGGAGAGTGAGTTTCAGTGTAAACACGAGAGGAGGCGAGAAAATTATTCTTAGAGAGAGAGGAGAGAAGACTTATATTCCATATTTCCATTGATTCTCGATTATAGTGGACTGGTGTGGTTCTCGTACATCGATTTTCTATTGTTCATTACACACTATTTTTGTTTGTTGTGCAAATGGACCGAACTGGTCCAGAAAAAATGGATAGGATCCAGTCCCTTCTTGTAGGGGGACCGGATCCTGTCCATTTTTTCTAAACCAGTTTGGTCTATTTGCTGCATCTGAGCCGTCCAAAAGTGTTTTGGACGGCTCAAATTTAAAGGGGTGTTTTAAAAAAAAAATCCAAACACACTCACTTTAAATCCTTTGGACGGCTTAGATGCATCCAAATGGACCAAACTTGTCCGGGGAAAATGAACAGGATCAGACCCTTACAAGAAACCCCAGTCTCTCACGTACCTTTCTCTCTCTGGCCTTTTCATTTTTTTTCCTATCCTCTAACTTGTTTCTTATAAACAAATCCACCTCTCTTTTTCTTTGTTCTTCCACTTTCACATCAGTGTAAAATCCAGTTAATTAATCAATTGAAATAGAACTGAGTGTAAATTAAACTCGTGGCAAATTCCTTGGAGAACTGAATCTATAGTCAATTAAAAAATTCATACCTTTTTGTGGGCAAATAGTAGTATATAAGGAGTATACGTTGAGTGGAGGACACAAAATTTGTGACTAGTTGGGGTCCAAATTACATGTCTTTTTATATTGAGAGATAACAAGAAATATGTTTCACGAACTACTTGTGAGGTCAATAAAAAGACGAGTTTGTGTGTATAAACGGCATTTAAATTTGTACATGCAACCTAAAAATGAGCGACATCTTGAAATTTTAGAAATGTGTATGCGTAAACGCCATTTATTTTTTCCACACATTGGTATGTTTGGAAATTTTTTCACCTAAGGAATTTGTATGGCCAATTCCATAGAATATTTTTAAATTAGCCTCAAAGCTAGGATAATATTATATATACCTGCTTGCTTATAAATTAGACTTCTATTTATGCTCGGGGAAGTGTTATTTTACTTGTGAATTTTATCACAGAAATATGGTGAATATTACAAATGTGATGCTACAAATTTTTTGAATGACACCCACTAATTAAACCCATTGCCCGGCTTAGCTTTGGCACTGCGTAGCTTTGATATACTAAAAAAATTTAACTGCAACAGGACGAAGATGTAGTATTCCGTAATGTCGTATGACTCGTATCCTAAACATGATCGCAGATCCTTTTCCAGTCTTCTTAACGTACCTTGTGAACCACGGAACTGACGGAAGCAACAAATGAAGAATTTTTTCTCTGCATCACATAAGCATCATGCTTTTTACAACTACATGACAAAAACATAAAACATCCGGATGAAATGTCTCCATCGGAGTGTTGAAAATTAAGGACAAACACCAGGTTCATATATCTCGTATATTGGCCTTGAAAAGCCTAGAGCCCCAGTCACACGTGTGTAGTGCGCGCAAGCGGAACAAGTACGCGACCGTGAAAGCAATTTTCGAAAACATCTCAAACCTGAAGCTGTAACGTTAAATTCTTGTACGTAAATGTCCACGGATCTTGGGTTGGTGTTGCCCCTTGAAAGGGCAGCACCATGTTGTCTTCTGCTAATGCAGTCCGCTCTAGTCTCATTCCAATTATAGAATTGTTCACTTTGTAAAAATTGTTGAGTAGAATAAGTGTACCATTAATTCTACCCCTCCATCTCTTTTAACTTTAGGGGATAGTGAAGACGTGATAACCTGGACTCTCTCTCCTACAGATTCTTACTCAACAAAACATACTTGGGAAGCAATTAGGAACAAATATCCCAAGGTTCAATGGTCTTCTCTTGTTTGGTTCACTAATAACGTTCCTAAGTGGGCATTTATACTTTGGATTGTCTGTCTTAAGAAGCTTCCGACAAAAGATAGACTCATGAAATGGGGCATGCAAATAGACCCTCTCTGCATTCTTTGCTCGCAAAAAGTGGAAACTGTTTCTCACCTATTTTTTGACTGTGTTTATTCTAGACAAATATGGGAATCTATTCTTACCAATTTTCAGATTCTTAGACCAGCTTGTGAATGGGAGAATGAGCTGAATTATGCCATTAGCCTCTGCAAAGGGAATTCATTCCATGCTCTTGTGTTCAAGCTTTCACTTGCTGCTGGGGTATACTTCATCTGGCTTGAGAGGAACTCTCGTGTTTTTGGAGGGAGCCCAAAGAATCCAGATCGTATTTTAGCTTGTATAACAGAAAATATGAGACTTAGAATTTGTACATGGAGGAACATTCCTAAAACTGTAACGAACCAAAGATTATGTGATCTTTGGCGCATTTCTGCTAGTTTGCTAGATTGATTGATTCTAGTAGTGTGTAGTAGGTTCTCTTTGTGTAGATTGTTTGTATAGGGGGGTTCTCCCCTGAGATTCTTGTTTGGTTGGCTTTAAAACGCATCATTTACCAAAAAAAAAAAAGTGTACCATTAATTAACTCTATCGAGTATCATTAATTAAGTGCTTGATAGTAAAAATGTGTGTTTTCCCCATACTACTCCCTTTGTCTCATAAAATTTGTCCGGTCCGCATAAAGAGGACTTACAAATAATACTTTTTTTTTCAAGAAAAATTAATTTTTCAAAAAAAATTTACAAAATATCAATGAGTTCTTTAATGTATGAGAAAATTTTGATTTTTTTTTTTAAAGAATATGTTGTTTTTTTGTCCTCGTTATATGGACCGGACAAACTTCATAAAATTATTTGTTTTCCCAATTAATATACTCCTAACATGGAGTATTTGACAAAACACGTGAGAATGTACAGTGTGTCAGTGTGTGAGCAAGTCTAAGAGAGATGAAACAAAAAATTCTCAAGAGAGATGGAACAAAATGTACAATATGTGGGTGAGTCTAAAAGTACTATTTGTCATCCAACTCTTCAACTTTACAATGCCAGTAACGTATTCTACACAAGTTGGCAAAGAATTAATTTTCAACCACGCACACAAACAAACACACAAGCTCCTTTCACACAAGGAGTGGGGCTATGTATGCAATGTGTATGGATTTCACTCATCATGTAAGAAAAGTTTATGTGTGTGAGTATGTGAGAGAGAGCTTTGTTTATCTGAGAGAGAATTTGTTTTTTTGGATCGGAACAGAGAGAACTTGTGGGCGTTAAAATGGCTAAGAAAATAATATCGAAGTGGTTGAGAGAGAGAAGTGGGTTGTGTGACGGAAAAATGGTTCAACGTCTTTGCCATTTGAAGGAAACACAAAACAGTGTCATGCTGTTTAAATATGATCGGGAGGTTTATGGTACTGTTTAATCTGACAGAAAGTATATCTTTCAGATTTTTATAATTCAATCATTCTACAACCACAAATACTTATACAACAATTTACACAAATTCAGCATGTCCACCTGAGCAGACCTCGCCATGTCCACCTCAAAGAGAAAGTATATCTTTTCTCTCCCTGCCATGGCGGATTGAAGAGGAAAACCAAACATCTTCTTCCCAGAAAACATCGCCCCGTCCGTAGAACTTCTTTTCCTTCCAATGTTCTACCCGAGCACAACATTTTTCTTATTTTCTCTCCTGGTCGTCCCAATTGTTGGCTGCTGACCCTTGTGCAATGTACCACCACCTCCGCCGACCTCGCCATGTCCACCTCAGCCACCTACTACCTCACTCCCTCCACCATTCGCTCCACCTGTGTAGCCGTCAGCCTCCGGGACCTCTTCTCCTTCTCCTCCGGCAACCCATCATTCTCGTCCAGCTGTCGAGGATCCCATTCTTTGGCTCGAATATGGTGGGGCAGGTATTTGTCTGTTCGTAGTCATCCTCGTCTTGACAGCATGGTACGACGGGCGCCTCGGCCAATGGTGCAGGCACCTCGGCCAAATGGGCGGGTACCTCATCAAGTGGGGAGATGCACTCAAAGATTTTTCAGAAGTATTAGGTGCTTTGGGTGAGATGGTTGATTCATAAGCACTAATGGATCAACTATGAGTATCGATTTTGCTGTGTGGATTTTATTTCTCATCGTGCTTACATAATCTTCCAACGCTTATTTCTTCCCTTTTTTGGAATTGCAGAGGTCTTGAATCGATCAGTGAGAGAGAAGTGTGCAGCTACATGATCACGTGCAAAGATTCTGTAAACATTGACGCGGTTATTGACTGGCTTATAAAACACTCGAGGACGGTGAAATGATTCCACTGTTCGACCTGCTGATTGCTTAAGAACAGATTTAGGTGAAAGGCTTCTGTTTTCACGGATCGGCCAGGTAATTAGAACTGATGGTCAATCCTTCTTGACTCATGAGGGAAGCAGTACCTGTTTTTAGTTTGGATTTGTTCTTTTGCGTATTTTCGTACTTCAGATGGGAATCACATTAGTTCTGTTCTTTAGATTGGAGTAACATTTCTTCTGTTTGCATTTGAATGCTGTTGAAAGGGGAACAAGACAAGCCTTTGTTGAATTTAACTTAGCAATTTGGATCACTTGCTCTTCTTTTTTTTGAATTTTGTTCCTCATCTCCTTGGAAAAACAAAATTAAAACTATCGCCATGGAAGATCTCTTTTTGTGTTAACCCTTTATCTATCTGGAATGGAAGGAAAGTTTTAAAAATATTGGGGGAAAAGTAAGCTTAGGGCAAAATGAAATTGCTTAAATGATTTTCCCAGTGCCTCTATTTTCCTGAGTTGAGATTTTCTCGTTGATATAATTCTTTTCTCTCCCTGCCATGGCAGATTGAAGAGGAAAACCAAACCTCTTCTTCCTTCTTCCCAGAAAACATCTCCCCGTCCGTAGAACTTCTTTTCCCTCCAATGTTCTACCCGAGCATAACATTTTTCTTATTTTCTCTCCTGGTCGTCCCAATTGTTGGCTTCCGACCCTTGTGCAATGTACCATCACCTCCGCCGACCTCGCCATGTCCACCTCAACCACCTACTACCTCAGTCCCTCCACCATTCGCTCCACCTGCGCAGCCGTCAACCTCCGGGACCTCTTCTCCTTCTCCTCCGGCCACCCATCATTCTCGTCCAATTGTCGAGGATCCCATTCTTTGGCTCGAATATGGTGGGGCGGGTCTTTGTCTGTTCGTAGTCATCCTCGTCTTGACAGCATGGTACAACGGGCACCTCGGCCAAATGGGTGGGCACCTCATCAATGGGGAGATGCACTCAAAGATTTTTCAGAAGCATTAGGTGCTTTGGGTGAGATGGTCGATTCATAAGCACTGATGGATCAACTGTGAGTATCGATTTTGTTGTGTGGATTTTATTTCTCCTCGTGCTTACATAATCTTCCAACGCTTATTGCTTCCCTTTTTTGGAATTGCAGAGGTCTTGAATCGATCAGTGAGAGAGAAGTGTGCATCGACATGATCTCGTGCAAGATTCTGTAAATATTGACGCGGTTATTGACTGGCTTATAAAACGCTCGAGGACGGTGAAATGATTCCACTGTTTGACCTGCTGATTGCTTAAGAACAGATTTAGGTGAAGGACTTCTGTTTTCGCGGATCGGCCTGGTAATTAGAACTGATGGTCAATCCTTCTTGACTCATGAGGGAAGCAGTACCTGTTTTTAGTTTGGATTTGTTCTTTTGCGTATTTTCGTACTTTAGATGGGAATGACATTAGTTCTGTTCTTTAGATTGGAGTAACATTTCTTCTGTTTGTATTTGAATGTTGTTGAAAGGGGAGCAAGACAAGCCTTGGTTGAATTTAACTTAGCAATTTGGATCACTTGCTCTTCTTTTTTTTTGAATTTTGTTCCTCATCTCCTTGGAAAAACAAAATTAAAACTATCGCCATGGAAGATCTCTTTTTGTGTTAACCTTTTATCTATCTGGAATGGAAGGAAAGTTAGCCAGCATGGATGAAACCCATGCTGGGTAATTTAGGAGACATTGCTGGGTTTCATCCATGCTGGCCAAGACGTAGTAATGATGTGGTTACTAGTGACTGTGAATGGATAGAGTAAGTAAATAAAGGGCATTCCTAAAATTACTTTATCAGTTAAATTTTTGACCAAAACAAACGAGGTTTTGAAACCAATCTTATTTTGGCAAATATTTACTTCAGGTAATTTATACTTAATTATCATTTTACTACTGTTTGCAGAACTCAACCTTTCAGTTGTTTCTTGATAGTATTTAGTAGGTACTAAAATCTCTTGAATACAATTTAGATCTGCTCCTGTGTCAATGAGAGCAGTGACTGTTATTTTATAATCTTCTATTATTAAATTAACACGAGCATGCCATTTCTGTATGTTTATTTGGTTGATTATATTTAATCTGTGACTATTTTGATCTTGATTAATTTCTCTTTCTTGATCATGGTTTTGGTTTTGATTATCATCTTCTAAGGATTCTTCAGAAGATGAACTGTCTTTTTTCTTTCTGTAAAATTTATTAGTTAATGTTGGAAGTTGGTTTTTAATCCTCACAATATCCTGTTTAATAAGATTTATTTCATGCTGTAGATCATGTAAAGTAACTTCTTTAGTAATTTTGTTAAATCGTTCCATAGTAGCATTAAGACTTACTATTGGTTTATTATACTGGGGTTGTTTCCCTTGTTGTATCAAGAGTTGTTTGAGTTTTTTAATATATTGCTGTTTTAATTCTGAATCATCTATTTTACTGATTAGATCAATTAACAATTCTTCTTCTGGTAATTCTTTGGTAAGTACATTTACTTTTCTACAACAATTATCAGTACAATCAATTTTAATTTGATCGTCACTTGGACTATTATTAGGGGAATGGTAATCTGAAGATGATGTAATGATATCTTTTTCACCAGAACTACTTAAATTTGCAATCCTAAAGATTTCCAAAATCTGCTGTTTATCAGTGTCAGATATATTAAGTTGACTAATATTTGCTTGGACTTTACAATCAGTTTTGTAATGTCCTTTTTTACCATAGTTGTAACATGTAATGTTACTTTTATCATCATTTTTATTTTTATTCTTTTGACTTTTGGGTTTTTCATAATATTTTTCTTTGGATGGTGTAGATTTATTATGCTTCGAATATCTGTGACTTTTACTATTGGTAGTTGGTTTAGTATGTTTAGTATAATGTTTGGATTTCCTCCGTGATGGTGCTACAGGGGGTAGACCATATTGTTCACAAAAGTTACCCAATTCATATTTGGCTTTATTTTTGTCTTTTTGGGCTTGTTTACTAATTTTCATATCAATACACATTCTTAGTCCTTCTTTTTGAATGGTACTAATAATGTCACCGTATGTTAACTTATCATATTCAATGACTTCTGTTGGTTGACTAAGAACATCTCTAATTTTATGGGCAAATAAATTAGGAAGTCCATTAATAAATTTCTCTTTCCAGAATGATTTTGTACAATCATCTCGGAGCATGACTCTAGATGTAAAGACATCTTTGTACCATCTAAAATCGCTTAATGTTGGACAATGCAAATTACTCAGTTGATCATGTATCCTAGAAGTAATGTTACTGGGTTGTCCAATAAAATGTTTAATTATGGTATAAATTAAAGTATTGACTCCATCGGGTACTCCCATTCCAATTTCATTATCAAAAATTGGGAGACCATTCTCATCTAATTGAACAGCATTTTTAACATCTTCTCTGGACTCATGAGTGAGATATTTATCCCACCATGCTTTTAGCATTCCAGTGAAACCAGAAGTTAATAAATCAACAATTTGTAATTGGTTAAGGTCTGTATTACTTAAATAGCTATTAGCAGCCATTGACATGTGATTCAATTTTTCTAATATTTGGTGTTCACTTAATCCATCAATATTCCATTCATATAACTTATTAGCAGAAACAAAAAATTGGTTGGCTAAATTATTTTCTTCATATTGTAGATCAGGGGGGGTTGGTCTAGAATACCAATTCTTAGTAAGGGTGGTAGGATTTGCTGGGAAGTTGACAAGACGGTTAATCCCTTGACTAGAAAACTGTTCTTGTAGTTGGGTAATTTCTTCATCAGAAGAAGTGTGGACTATTTGACTGGAAGTGCTAGTGTCATGATTTTTTGTGATTGCAGTAACTTGGGGTGATTCTTGTTCTGACTTAATAGCTAAGTTGGTCAATATTTCTTCAATTTTTTGAATATTTTGATTTTGGTTTATGCTAATTTTCTCTCTTCTGGCAGGAAGGTGTATAAGAGGTTTTTCAATGGTTTTACTGGATGAAAGGATGCTACAAGATGATCCTTCATCAATTTTAGTTTCTATTTTATCTAATTGATTACCTATTGTTTTGAGACATTGATTAGTGTAATTAATTTGTTCAACAATTTGTTTACATTCATTTCTGTCATTGGGTAGTTTGAACGGAGATGCAGTTATAGATGTACTTTTGTAATCAATAATAATTGGTTCTAAAGGAGGGTGACTAGAAGTAGTTATAGTGTTGTCCAATTTTTTCCACTTTATTTTTGTAATGGTGTTGACTTTTTTATAATACTTTTCTAGGTAAATGAAAAAATAAATTTCGGTTCTGGTATCTTCCATAAATTGTTCCCATTGAGTAATTATTTTCGCTTGTCGGGACTGTGAATATTTATTAGCATAATCTTTTCTTTTTTGTTTATTAGCTTTTGACTTAAATTCTTTGTATAATTTATCATAATCAATTTTAAAATCTTTGTGTAAAACACTTAAGGATTTATTAGTAGTGTGACTAGATATTTTTTTGGTATTATTCTGACTAGAGTAAACATATTGATTAGTACGGAGAGCACTTAAAAAACTTGATTTGTAAATTTCTTTTACTGGGATAAAGAAGCCATGTTTTTTTTGATTGACTATATCCGGCAACTCAGATAAAGAAGCCATTGAAGAACTTGCTGAAGAACTACACTTAAATAATCTATTCATTGTGTTTAATCCTACAGATTCTTCTTTTAATATTTTAATCCTAAAGATTTCTTAATTAATATTTTAATCCTAAATTATCATGATAAACACATACCCTGCTGCACACATACCCTAGAAATCTCCCAACCCCTTTAACTGCCCTACCCTGGGACTTACTCTCGGGGACCTTTTACGGACTCTCTTGAGGTGGCCAGTGACAAGGTGGTTTACCGATGACAACCGAATTAAAATACTAACTAAAATTTCAGCAGGAGTAAAATACTAAATGAAAATTGAGTAGGAGTAAAGACAACTTACAGATTACTTGAGTTTAATTCTTCAACAATTTCCTACTTGGCTCTGATATATATATATATATATATATATACATACTAGCGCATGCCCGTGCCTGAAGGCACGGCTCAAAGAACGTGGCATTATAACTGGCTTTCAACATCTGTAGTGTAGTTTTTAGCAAGGTGTGAGCAACTACTTGTGTCTAAAGACACACACCCACATAACTCAATCCCAACGCAAACCTTATTAGGCCACCAAAACCTGTGTTATGCACAGGAATCGTAAACACACAACAAATAAATTTTAATTTATACTTTTAATCATTATGACATTTTATTTCTTTTATTTAACATAAAAATTAATGTACCTTGCAAACTAACACTCAATCAATCATTAAATTTGGTGATTTACATGTTCTCAAAAACTCCAAATTACAATATGAGAAAGATAGGAAAACACTCAAAGAAAAAATAATTTATGCAATTCCAATTAATTTGTATTGTATGATTTCATCTAGCTATAAAATCTTTGCTCGCCTTAGTTGGAGGATATTGATACAATATACCACACATATATGCGCAATATGGAGCTTCTCTTCCGCTGCAAAAATACTCATATCAAAAAGAGCAAAATACAATCAAAGAAGTTAATAAAGTTCCACTTATAAAAAAAATAGGGATGAAAGTCCAACGGGAAAATGTATAAAAGAAATATACTTACCAATATGTACCCTCGACACAACCCATCCATTTGTCCATATATAGATCATCAACTCTCAACCTGAGATTTTTTTAAAAAAAATATTATGCAGGACATAAACTAAACAAAACTTTTTCCAATATACAGCATCCTAAAAGTTTGGCAGAGTTCTGGCACTGATTTGTTGAACACACCATCTTCCATTACTGACATTTTGCCTCTTCCCTGTTGATCACGGTCAATGCAACAACAAAATCCAAAAAATTACAAAAAAAAAAAAATAGAAGTACTCACATAATATATACGCTTCATATCTTGTCGTTATCTCTCTCTTCTTCTTCTTCTTTTTTTTTTTTACAGCAAAGATATATAGGCTTGATGCATTTGATTAAAAGTATAAATGAACTTAGCTTCTCATTTACTTCGTATCACCTTAGCTCCGTTCATATGTCATCCCCCTTTACCATGGCATGACATTTCAGTCAATGGTCATCACCCTTTAATTGAGAGAATTCACAAAAATAAACAAAAAATGTGTTAAGTATATATCGTTCCTAGATTGCAATCTGTGGACAAAGGGTTCAACAACTTTCATAACATATATGCTTGATATTCAACTCTTTTATTTTTTAACGCTGCAAATGAGGACTCGACAACTTTAGTGGCTGTAAGAAAAAAAGAGGGAAAAAAATGGTAAAACTGGTGAATATGGTGGTCTACCTACATGAGGGAGGATCGAAAAAATTACCTATGAGATCATTGCTATTCCATCGGCCAATCTTTTTGCTTATGTAATTTGCATTGGCAAGTTTGGGATTCAAAATCGCACATAATACTCTTTCGTTCTGTGCAAGTATCTTCTTCTTGTCTTCTTCCTTTTCACCACTCATAACTTCCTACATAGAAGTCGTTTTTTTGTTAAAACTCCAACAATAACAAAGAAATCTGTACATGCATGTGAATTAGGAATCCATAATTGGACCCGTATAGAAGTTTCCATATTGAGAAAAAGTATATCCTTACTAAAGAATTTGTTAACTCAAAGAGTTTGTCCTTATTAACCCCACCAAGATTGGTCAAGCTTTCCTTTTGGTGTGCAATTTTTCTTCATTCCTTCTCTTGGAGGGTGATCTCAAAAGAATATCTCCAGCTAATTTATTCCATTGTTTCCTTCTCTTCCAAATCCACTACTTTGAATTTGAAAGGTTTCGAAGGCCCAAAAAAATATCTATAGCTAATTTATTCCATTGTAGTCGAGAATAATTCACGTCTAAGTCTTCCCTGTGATTTCGGAATAGAAGTAGCCGAGGATAATTCACGTTAAATAATAGAAGTAGCCGAAAATATTTACCATCCTTTCCAAATATATCATTTAAATGATCTTCCTATGATTTCGGGAAAATAGAAGCATGATAAACATTTGTACAATCATTTCTAAATATATGATGAATTCATCATAATCTTCGTTAGCTCATCTATCCGAAGATCTCAGCCGTAGGAATTTTTTTGGAGAGAGATAGAGCTCTGAAGATTATGATGAATTCCAATTTTGGAAATAATCAAGCAGATTACCATAACGTATATTCATTATTTGTAGTTCAAATTTTGGCTGATTAGGATAACTTCCTTAATTATAGATTACCATAATTAGTCACTAATTTCCAGAAAATTATTACTCGTAAATTACTCACTAATTTCCGTATGATTGATTCAAAGGCAAGTAAAGGCATGTTTTGTTTCCTTAAAAAATTTTGAGTACTAATTTTCCGGAAAACTAAGGAGAAAGGATTTAGTCACTAATTTCCACAAATAATTTTTCTAGTCAATAAAAGAAAGGATTTAGTCACTAATTTTCGGAGAATTGTAAAAAGGTCTGTATTAAAAGATGGTATGTATTTTGATTTCGGTCAGAATTGTATTTTCAATCCAACGGTGGAAAATATAAACCACCCTCCCATATTATATAGATAAATAATTATTATTAAATTAAATGAATTTTTAACTAACTTAATAAAAACGTCAAAGCATAACTTCCTTAATTTAGTTATGGATTCCAATTTGTATAACTTCCTTAATTTGAGAGAGAGAGAGAGAGAGAGAGAGAGAGAGAGAGAGAGAGAGAGAGAGAGAGAGAGAGAGAGAGAGAGAGAGAGAATTTCCTTAATTATAGATTTCCGGGAAGTTAGTACTCGGAAATGTTTTGTTTCCTTAATCAAAGGCATGGCTTTTTAATTTCAAAAGGAAGGTATGTATATAAAGAGATTTAATGTGAGAATTGTATTTTCAATCCAACGGTGGAAAATATGTACCAATCCAACAGTGGAAAATATAAACCACCCTCCCATATTATATAGATTACATACTTTATGGTTTTTTTTTTTCCTTTTGGTTGCCCTGTGGTGGGGGTTACCCAAGCCCGGAAGATTGTTGGGCTCACCCCGGGGCCGGCCATGGTTCATCTTCTTCCCCAAATTGCCATGAAAGCATACCGAAAAAAATTGTAAAAGAGGAAAAGATAGATCCATTTGGTTAAAATTGCCGTTGATTGGAAAACAAGGTAGACCCATTTGGTTAAAATTGTACTCCTTCCGTGTCTTTTTTAGAGTCTAGTATTCCATTTTGTAATTGGACTATCTTTTAATAAGTGTCCATTTTGTAAAGTTAGTGAGCAATAGTTGGTACACTTTCTATTTTGCCCCTAAAAGTAGATTCCATTTTAAAAAGTTAGTAAGTAAAAGTGTAATGATTATGGGTGAGCATGGTCCGGATTGGTTCGCTTTTGTAGTAAACCAAGAACCAAACCAATACTTAAATATTATGAATTTAGAGAACCAAACCAACCTACAAAAGGCATAAAATCAAACCAATCCAAGCCATTAAAGTACGGTTTGGTTTCGGTTTTAAACCATGGTTTGCTTTGAATTAAGCTATTATTTTCAAAAAATATTTAATGTACTTAAAGTTACGAAGATAAATTAAAATAAAACTTATATTAAAATCAATTTCATTCAAATTATCAAAACATACTAACATCAACCAACTAATTAAGAGTGAAATACCACAATTGCCTCAAGTCTTGGTAGTGAAGGAACTATAGGAATTGAATTTAGAGAAATTTAGGAATTGGGCAGTGTAAGTTCACTGATCTGATGATCCCATGTGTTTTTTGTGTATGTTAAATTAATAATCATAGAAAATTAGGAATGAGTTGTGATATATAGAAGTTTAGTCGAAATTATCTTGGCAGAGAAAGAAAATTAAATATTGCGGTAATTTAATAGAATCAATAAATTAGAAAAATATTTGACTAAGGCTCCCATATTTATTTGGTGAATTATAATTAAATGTGTGTGTGTATATATATATATATATATATATATATGTATTATACAGTTCAGATCTGTTTGGAACCATAAACATGAACGTGAATCCACAAGTCAAACCATATAACGCGGTTTCCAATTTTTTTAAACCATGATCAAACCATATTACTAAAAACCCGAACCAAACCTTTTGGTTTGGACTGGATTCACGGTTGGACGGATTTTTTACTCACCCCTAGTAATGATGATGTTTTCATGGATGGTAAATAGGGAAGTGGAGGTAAAAATTGATGTAAAATGTGTAATGATGATGTCTCGACAATAAGTTGAAGTTACGAAGTGTGACACTTAAAAATGGATGGATGAAATATTTGAGAGGGGAAAGACTAAAAAGAGAGATTATTTGGTTAAAATTGTGATTGATGGGGAAAAAGATAAAACCATGTGATTTGAATTGCAATTTGCTACAATTGACAGGGGAAAGAAGGTAGCCATGGTTGCTGTTGATGGAATTAAGTGTGGTGGTAAAGGGAGTGAAGAGTGGAGTGGAGTTGAGTTTTGTAACCCCTTTTTATTGATTGAAATGGTGTAGATCTCATCACAAAGGGGGTACACGTTCAAAAAAAGAGGACAGAAGTATTAGAGTAATTTATTTGCCTCCCTTAGCCACCTAAGCAATTTTTATACACTTAGCGACATAAAGGGTAACATTGAAAAGCGTCATAAACTGCAAGGGTAAAAGTGAAACAAATTTTTTTTTATAAGGATGAAAATAAAACTAAGACTAATTTGTAGGGACCAAATAAATAGATAAGCATCAAAACGAATATCTTGTTCCTTACCAGAAACAAATACTCCAGTTTCCCTACTTTCCTTTTTCATGATTATTTTCTGGGTTGTATTAAGTTTTGAGTTTCCTTATACTGCTAACTATGGTTAAACGTAAATGGTAAGAATGGGAATTGTGTGGATATTAACCTCTCTTTTTCTAAGCAAAAGAATATATTAATCTTTAATTATGTGGATATTAACAATTGACGAGGTGGGTAATGTGCACGTACCCCCTAAAATTAAGGTGGGTGAACAAAATTGTAGGTATACAGTGTTCTATGGCAAGTGAAGGGGAGTGTAGTTGGTCTCCTTTACATACGCACATGCACATATGCAGAGTTTGATCCCCATAAGTCTCATCTCTCTCCCCCAAATCCCCTAGGATAGTGTAAAATAGAATTAATGAATAGAAAAAAAATAATGTTCTACTATATACATGTTGCATGTTTGTCCGGTGGATATGTTTTGGCTCTTGAATTGGGCCAGGCCCATGTGGCTCTTTTGTCTTTAATTTTGGAGGCCCAGACCTCTGGGCGTCGGTGGGTTTTGACCCATCTTTTTTTTACTTTTTTTCATCCAACCTAGGATTGGATCCCCCTCCCCCTATCCCACTTGATGTACCTCAGGTGTTCTTAATAAAACTTTTGTTGCCTATAAATAAATAAATAAATAAAAGGTAGGAAAGTTAGGATATTTGGAAATATCATGTTACCATGTTTTGGGGGTTTTACTCCATGCATATTTGTTTTGGATCAATTATTCATGTTTCCTAGTTAGTCGAGTTTTCTGTTCTATATGCATCTTTTCCTAATTTGTTTCCATCTCTTAGTCACACGTTTTGTAATTTACTCCATCTATAAAGACATTAGGAGGAAGCAACGTTCAGCAATTATTAGGGCAAAACAAAAGGAGGCATGGGTACAAGCCAAAGCACGCCCACAGACCAAACACCTAATGAACTAAGTGAAGGTTTCTTGCAGGATCCTTATTATTATCCACAACTAAGCACACCAATAAGCCAAACATCGAATCAACAGGTTCAAGATTACTACTTGGAGGATTCTTTTAATTATTTGTCTCTGAACACACCAACAAACCAAGCACCAAATGGAGGACCAGAAGTTCAAGGTTTCGTGCATGATCTCTTTTATTATCCACCCGCAGTAAGCACCTCGACTACAGAGTATCAAACACCAAATCAACCGGTTCAAAATCATTCGCAGGACCTTTTTAATTATCCACCCTTGAGTATGCCGACAGACCAAACACCGAATGGACCTATTCAAGGTTTCGTGCAGGATCTTTTTCATTATCCATTTTTAAGCAGCACACCTACAAATCAGCATACACCAAATTATGGACCAGTTCAAGGTTACTTGCAGGATCCTATTAACTATCCACCTCTGGGCACACCAACAGATTATGACCAACAACCAAATGGACCAGTTCAAGGTTATAACTTGCAGGGTCTTTTTAATCCACCTCTTGTTCCAACGTCGGATTCAAATCGAATTTGTTTTAGCTGCAAAACGCCACAGGTACATTGGTTGACTCTCTCTTAAATGTAAAATTACGAACTTATTCTTGAACGCGAAAAATATGTATGTATTTTAATTTTTACAGAGTAACATGATATATCTGTACAAATTCTCAACCATTATAATAGTTATTTGGGCAAATTTTCGTAGTAGTCCCTGTAGTTTTATGGTTGTCTCACTTTCGTCCCTCTAGTTTTAAAGTGCTCGAATTTCGTCCCTGTAGTTTGTTTTATGTTCCAAATTGGTAAAATCGTTAACACCGTTAACGAAACTAACGGAACAAAACAATAAGTGTTCCAATTTTGATACTTAATTTCCTCTACAACTACGGTTGGCATATCAAGCTTTATTAGAGCTTTGCTTGTCTTAGCGTCCAATTTTGTTTACCCTCACCAACCAAATGAGAGTGAACATTATGTACCCTAATTTTTACTGGCTCTTTCTATTGCTTAAGTCCCACCATGTTTAACCATAGCTAGCATTAAAAGCCAAGAAATATGGAAGTTATCATACGGAATCTATTTAATTCATTTACCAAAAAAAAAAGGAATCTATTTAATTCTTTGGACCTAATGAAGAAGAGTAAGAACGAACCAATCTTTAATCTTTCGGAACGATAGCACCAATTGCTTTAGCTTGCCAAAATTGAACGGATTTTAAAATTTGCCTTTTTCCTTTATTTTTATCTTATTTCTGTATTCATGTTAAGCGTTCTTGTAATAGGGTACGTAGCTTATTCATAGGCTAAGCGATCCCTATTAGGTACTAGACTAGAGTGTTGGAGGTTCTGTCTCCCAACATCTCACTACTCTTGCCCGTGATGATATTCAGTCCTCAGACCGTTCTTTGTCTTAATAAAATCATCTCTTCTTCCATGAAAAAAGAAGAAGGAATGGTTATGCATTAGAGGTGGCAATTACAACCCAAAAATTATTAAACCTATCCAAATTCACTCACTTATAACGCAATCCAATCCGCCCATATTATATGATGGGTTGTTATGGGTTGAACCTATGGAAACCTATATTTACATGGGTTTATATGAGTCGAAAATGAGTTCAATATGGGTTGGAATTAAAAGACTTATTTCTTATACAAAAGTTAACTACTGTTGAACAAAAAATCCTCGCCGTACCAGACTGAATTTGGCTTTCATTCTGAACGATCAAAAAATAAAAGTTGGTCTTCACTATTCAATCCAATCAAATTCATCCACACAAATTCTCTCTCTCTCTCTCTCTCTCTCTCTCTCTCTCTCTCTCTCTCTCTCTCTCTCTCTCTCTCTCTCTCTCTCTCTCCAATCCCTTGAGCTCCTCTTGACCATGATAAGATAATTACAAGACCAATCCTATGAGCTCCTCTCTTTTGGGCTTTTTTTCGTTGTCTTTGCGACAAGGATTTTACGTTTTTTGATTGGCTCCAATTAGAAAAGTAAAAAGTTATGACTTTTACCCAAATATTTTTTAAAATATCCAAAATAAAGTTCACAAAGCCGGTTGTCAGGATTTATCTTGAATATTACAAAAAATATTAGGGTAAAAGTAAAAGAAAAAATTACTTTTTCGATTCTCTCGTCGAGACGAACTAAAAGGGTAAAAAGTTTGTTGCAAAACAAACAAATATAAAAAAATTTGAGTAGAGCAAAAAAAAAAAAAGTCACTTGACTTTTTAATCCAAACCTAAGCAGTGGCTTTTACGAACACAACGAAAACCAAAACTATACAATCGGTGCAATCATCGCCTTCCTGACAATTCTCTGATGCAGCCTCTGATTCCTCGTCGAAGTTACATTACTGTTTGGAATGGAAAAAAAAAGTAAAAACCTGATTTTTTAAAAGTTTTTTTAGCCTCTAATTGCTTCATTTTTATTATAAAAAATTGAGTTTTAATCATAACATTTTATTTTTCTGAATCCCCTTATTGAGACAAATCAAAGAGGGAGGGGGGGAAAGGGAAAAAAAAAAAAAAGAAGAGGAAACAGGTCGGGTCGGGTGGGTTTGGGTTTGAATTGACCTATATTCGACCCGATCCGTTTCAAACCGTTTACCTTTTGACCCATATTCGACTCGCAACCCGTTTCAACCCACCCATCCTTTTTCTGCAAGAAAGAGCAAGAAGTGTTATCTAATGCATGAGAGTACATGGTTTCCTACCATAGACCAAAGTTGTCAATTCCGTTCCGTACCATTCCTGGTACACATAAGTAGGTGTTTTGTATTACCCAAAATACCAGCCTGTACTGGTCAATACTAAGCTTGTACTGAAATCTCGGCCAAAATGGAAAAAATTGTGTATTTTTTTTGTTTTTCTTAAAAAATGCTTGAATTTTAAGACTATTCAACAAAATTTTGAGTCTATTATAGGTAATCATCTTAATTTGTTATTAGGAATAATTTTAAAGTATATCAATGTGTTAGAACTTAGTTTATACATTTACTTTGAGTTTCTTTGGTTTTCTAAAAATATATTAAAACTACGTGAAATATCTGTTACAGTCAATCCGGAACGATACCGAGATAGACACCGGTTCCAATACGTACCGTCCCAATAGATGTGGGCATAATGTTTCGTACACCGTCGGTAAGCAAAAAAACTAGAACATTCTGAATAATACGTATCGGAATAGAAAAAAAAAAAAAAAAAGAAGGTGCTGAAATCCAATCTATCTTACTATCTAGAACTTATGTTGAGGAAATAAGCATATTATTTCAACTTGAGTTACTGGTGGTAATGAGCTAAGTATAACTTCATTACGAGGACTGTATCCTCAGCTCCTCGACGGTTATCCCTGGGATCCAGTTGCTCGCGGCGGCATTGGGCTGTTTGCTTGTTGTCTGTGGTGGCTGATTAATTGGTTGGTGGTTTCAAAGTGGTGGCGGTGGCAGTGCGTAGGTGGGGAGGGGTTACGGTGGTGGTGTTGAGATGGAGACGGATGGTAGCAGTTTGGGATATGGTGGAGGTGGTGGGGCTGGGTGTGGTGGTTGGTGACGTTCTTGGATAATGGAGGCAGTTAAGTAGTGATGGCGGCGATGCTTGTTTGTTTTGGTTATTGATTTGAGTCAGGTCCACAAGACTTAGGGTTTATTTTTTGGAAGCCCTCCGAGTGTTGGTGGGCTTTGACCCTTTTTTTTTTTGTCTTTTTTCTCCATTCCCCCGACTTGATATATCATTTGTGAAGTGTTCTTAATAAAACTTTTATTGCCTATAAAAAAAATGTATAACTTCATTATGCTTAAGATTAATTGTGTTTGATGCAAAAACTAACGTTGACTTTGTACAGTACAGGCTGCCAACAGACGAATACATCAACCTTGGTGATGGTCGATATTTTTGTCCACATTGTCTTTCTATATCTCTCATGGAACACAGACAATTGGAACCGATTATTCGTCAAGTTTACAGCTTTTTTGATAACTATTTGAAGCTTCCGGTCAAAAAGAACATTTCTGTTTTCTTCGTGGACGTAAATGAGATGGCCAGAAATGGGGTAAATATTTAAACTTACCTCCCCACAAGGTTTTTTGTTGTCTTCTCAATGAGGTTTGGAACGTACAAATTAATTATTCTTTTTTCTCCTCTTCTTTTCTTTTTCTATTTTTTTTTTGTCTTCTTTAAAATATTTTTTTTGATTAGCACAAAAATGTTACCCTGTCATTAACAAATATTGATACAAAAAGCAACCATGTAGTAACACACCAGGGTCAAGCAAGGAGGACAGTCTTCTTTGAAATATTGCTGATTATGTGATAAATAGTTTTTACTTTTTTGATTGAACTTGATGAGACAAATATAAAAAATAAAAAGTCCCTAATAGAAAGTTAAAAAAATTCAGTAAAGACAATAAAAATTGAAAGAATTTTTTTTGGTTATTTCATACTCCCTCCATCCCTTTTTAGAGTCCAGTAATTCATTTTGGGCTGTTCCTTAATAAGTGTCCATTTTGAAAAGTTAGTGGGTAAAAGTTGATACATTTTCCATTTTGCCTCTAAAAGCCATTTTGCCTCTAAAAGTAGATTTTATTTTAAAAAGTTAATGAATAAAAATGTAATGATGATAGCTTTATAGAGGGTAAGTAGAGAAAGTGGAGGTAAAAGTTGATATTAAATGTGCAATGATAATATCTCCTTAATAAATTAGAGTTACAAAACTGGACATTTAAAAGGGGACGGAGGGATTATTTTTTTTAAAAAAATTCAAGTTTGCTACATTTTTTTAAATTTTCTAACTTTTTTTTTGTCAAGATGAATTTAAAAAAGTCAAATATTCTAACCAAAATTGAAAAAAAAAAAATGCCAACAACAAAATGAGTCGATATCTAAAAAGATAAGTTAATTTGGCCCAAAATCCATATATAGTTTCTCGGCTTTTTGACTTTTTTGGTCCCCAAAGTATTTCCGTCGTGCCATTTTGGTCCCCAATATTTCAATTGCTAACATTGCATCCCCAAAGTATCAATTTTGTCTTTAAATGGTCCCTGCGGCTGACGCCATTCCTTCCCTCCGTCAAAACCAAGGGCAATCTTGGTATTTCACCCCTTCTCTCCCTCAAAACGGCGTCGATTGGTTAGCCGAATTGGCTTTTTGAATTTTTTAGTCCCTAAAGTATTTCCGTCGTGCCATTTTGGTCCCCAATATCCCAATTACTAACATTGCATCCCCAAAGTATTAATTTTGTCTTTAAATGGTTCCTGCGGCTGACGTCGTTCCTTCCCTTTATCAAAACCAAGGGTAATCTTGGTATTTTACCCTTCTCTCCCTCAAAACGGCGTAGTTTGGTTGGAATTTGGAAATATTGATTTTTTTTTCTTTCATGGTTCTCTTAGGGTTTTCATTGACAGCTTTAAAGTCAAAAAAATAATTATGACTCTTTAAGATAAAATTATTAAAAAATTAAGATTTTCGCACTGATTCAAACAGATTGAAAATTTGAACACTTCATTTTTTCATCATATTTTTTAATATATAAACAGCCTAAAAAAATCAAGTGTTTCAATTTTCAACGTGTTTGAACCGGTGCGAAAATCTTAATTTTTTGATCATTTTATGTTAAAGGGTCATAATTATTTTTTTGACTTTAAGGCTTTCAATGAAAACCCTAAGAGAACCATGAAAGAAAAAAAATCAATATTTCCAAATTCCAACCAAACGACGCCGTTTTGAGGGAGAGAAGGGTAAAATACCAAGATTGCCCTTGGTTTTGATAGAGGGAAGGAACGGTGTCAGCCGCAGGAACCATTTAAAGACAAAATTAATACTTTGAGGATGCAATGTTAGCAATTGGAATATTGGGGACCAAAATGGCACGACGGAAATACTTTAGGACCAAAAAAGTCAAAAAGCCAATTCGGCTAACCAAACGACGCCGTTTTGAGGGAGAGAGGGGGTGAAATACTAAGATTGCCCTTGGTTTTGACGGAGGGAAGGAACGGCGTCAGCCGCAAGGACCATTTAAAGACAAAATTGATACTTTGGGGATGCAATGTTAGCAATTGAAATATTGAGGACCAAAATGGCACGACAGAAATACTTTGGGAACCAAAAAAGTCAAAAAGCCATAGTTCTCAATCCGGCAATGGCAAATAGAAGAATACAAATATTCTTCAAAGACAATTCTTTCGAAGTCATATAACAGAGTGTGTGTGTATTCTAATTTCCATCAATTGGTAAAGTGTCTAAGCTCACATCGACTAATCTCAATCCTTGGACCTAATAATTACTCCCATCATACCTAAAAACACACAATGCCCTTTTCATGTATTCATTACCTTGTTTGCACAAACATTTCCTTTACTTAATTTTAAGATCTTCCTGTGTAGATGTAGAAATTAGAATCAATAGATTTTAAGCAATAATATTTCTACTTTAGTTTGTCAAAATTCACTAACATCTTGATGTGATGTTGTTTACGCAGTTTCCTAGAGCTCTTGGTTTGACTTTATTTCACAGAGCCACGATAAATATTGTAAGAATTAGCTTTTTTCTTTCCACAATGAATATATTAACCTACTTTTAGGAAATACTTATCATCGCATAATATTTTGAATGTTCACTCTTTTTCTTCCCAAACAGTTAATCACAATTTTTTCAATGTATGCATACCTTGCTTGGTCCAATAACGTTTATATACTTTTGTGCAAACTAGATCAAACGATGTGTAAGAAGAGGTGCTCATGTGGAAATGGTAACGGAGACGAGGAATGTAAAGGGTGATAAAGTGCCAGTAATCTTACTTTTGTTTGGATACTCAAAGTACGTACTTCTCATCTGACCCTAATGTTTACACGTCTTCATTTTATATATACAAGCCTTTCTTTTTCTTCAACAATAGTAATTTATAAAACAATTTCAGGAGGATATCCCATGGTGTATGTTGTTTGCAGATGTTATTGTCCCCAGATATAAAACTGCTAGAGGTGTTGACACGAAATTAGAAATTTGGAGGGAAACATTAGAGTCAGGGACGGATTCAGAAAATCCCAATAGTGGGGGCACCAATTTCCACTACTATAAACAAAAATTTATCGTTAAGCACAATAATATTAAAGCAAACTTCGCAACATGTTCTATAATATTTGCACGCTTCCAAAAGTTCATAGACATAAGCACAATGCTTTCAAAAGTTCCTAAACATAAAAGCACAATGCTTTCAAAAGTTCCTAAACATATATAAGCGCAAAAACTAACATATTCATCCGTAAGTAGTTCCATTTTTCCATTTGCATTCTCACAATTGTCCCCGCCGAGTTTTCATATCTTGAAAGTGTTGCATGATTGTTTCATTAGGAATTCCATCATTACCACGAAATGGAAGTCCTTGTTTTAGTAGAAACCGTATACAATTAACTGTAGCATTCAAGCGGATCCGGTACATGGTTCGAACTTTGTTTGATTGGTTGTCCAAAACCGTTTGAATATGTTGCCTTTGATTCAACAAGTCTTCACATTTGCCCCAAGCTTGATTATGAGCACTATTGGGTCCTCCCACATGAGTTTGAATTCTATCACACTTCTTCCAATTTGAGAAGCCCTCACCAACAAAAGACTCACCACCCGATTGATGACCAATATCCGGCTTGAAAAGATAACAACATAAGCAATAAGCTGCCTCTTTTGCTATACTATACTCCAACCATGTTGGAAATTTAGTGAACCATGTCCCAACAAATTTTCTTTGTTTTTTCCCAAATTGAGTTTGCCGAAAATTGTGGCCGTGAGGCTGACAAGGACCTTTTTGCAAATATGCTCTACGTATTTGATCTCGGTCATTAGGGTTGTAATCCATAATGCTCGGTCTTAAACCAGGATCTGAAGGAAGATCGGCCAAGTTGATTTCCACACGACTAGGATTTGAAGGCAGGCATGTCACATTAATTTCCACACAACTAGAGTTTGCAGGGAGGTCTGTCTCGCTAATTCCCACTCGACTTTGTTTTGATGGTTGGGAGCTATTTGATCCTTTTACAGAATGAGAAACCTCCATGGGTGATTTTCGTTTGAAGTATTTCTCCATAGTATATACTGTTACAAAGATAAATAGAACATACGTTATCAACAAAGGTATCCGAAAAGCCCTAAAATCATTATAAAAAAGCCCTAATTGAAAATCCCTAAAATCAATATAAAAAACCCTAATTAAAATCGCACATATATCAGAAAAAGCCTTAATGGAAAAGCTTGAAAATTGGAGAAAAAACCCTAATTAGAAAGCTTGAAAACTACCAGCAAAAGCCCTAAACAATGTATATACACAGCGGAATTAAAAATTCGTAGATCATGGGCCAGAGGATGTGCCGCGTGCGTCAGTGCGTATATACTATACTATATTATATATGTATCACAAATGCAGATATTAGTATATTATAGACTTGTAGTATATTATATATATATATATAGCATACATATGATATGTATATATATTATACATAAATATATACATCTGGTCCAGATAGAGTGAGAGAGGGGAAGGGGGAGAGAGAGACCTCAGTGGTGGGCCGGTGGCTGCCTGCGGCCTGGTGGGTCGGCGACGGACGACGGCGATCGGTGACGGCGAGTCTTGGGTTGGATCAGGCGGCGTCGGTGATTTCTCCGTTTCTTTCTTTCTCGAACAAAAGAGAAAACATTTTACTCTCGGCTTGCTTTTCACTTTTTGCTCTGTTTCCGTAAATTTTTTTTTTTTTTAATAAATTGACTGGGGGCACGTGCCCCCACGTGCCCCTGTGCCAGTCCGTCCCTGATTAGAGTCAAAGGGTTTTCGGATAAGTAGGAGCAAAACTGAGTATATAATGTGCAAGTTTAGTGGTACCAGCAATGTGCATGAAGAAAGAGTGATGATTCAAGACCAGGAGATACCAAAGAGTAACCATTTTAGGTATTTAGGCTCGATTATTAGTAAAGATGAAGAGATTGCCGATGATGCGACCCATAAGATACAAGTGGAGTGGCTCGCTACTGGTGTACTATGTGACAAGAGGGTACCCACAAAATTGAAGAGAAAATTCTATAGAACTGTCATAAGACCGTCGATACTTTATAGGACAGAATGTTGGCTTACTAAGAAACAACAGGTGAGCACCTATAGAGGAGAAATTGAGGAAAAATATGCTAAGGTGATAGGTGTAGCACCTATAGAGGAGAAGTTGAGGGAAAATATGCTAAGGTGATTTGGACATGTCTATCATAGACCTGGAAATGCAGTAGTTAAGAGTACGGATATGATAGTTTTAGATAGCAACGCTACGGGGAGGGAAAAACCTAAATTGACATTAGATTTTGTTGTGCTCAAAGATACGAGTTTAATGGGCTTGAGTGAACAAATGGCTCTTGACAGATCTCAATAGAGAAAAAAGATTCATGTAGCCGATCCCAATTGATTGGGACATAAGGCTCGGTTTTGATTTGGTATTAATTTATGAAACAAAAATATAGATAAAAAAGGGGAAATACATTTGGGGAACTAGCCTTTAATAGTTTGAAAGTTGAAACTCTCTTAATGTTGAATAGAGTTGAGTTTGTGCTATAAGCCTACAACAAGAGATCCTCTCCATTTGGGCGTGAATTTTTAACCAGAGAGATTCAAGAAGGTGTTCACTTTGAATTAATCGAATGAGTATCAAGTGTTATGTACGCGTAATTTGCAATAGTTTTGTTTATCTTTGTAGTTGATTTATCTTTTTCAGTTTTTTTATTTATGCATTATATTGAGAGTCCTATTTGAAAATTTTATTTAGATGCAGCCTCTGTTAACTTATAGCCTACCCAGCCTAAACATCCGATGACGTTAAGGAAAAATATGAACATACGAATCAAATGGAGAAGATGGTAAAGACCAAAGAAAACGTGCGCACTTAATGATTTCCGATTCCATAAAAGTTACTACGATGATATTACAATCTATATAGAAATTCATAATATTTCGATATATTAAGGTGGGTGTGTATATATGGTACAACTACACCTCTTGAATCATCTTGAATTCTGAACATGTTGTAGAGAAATCGATTATATTTGTTTAGCCTTTGAACATTAACTTAAAAACTTGACGTGACTGTGACGTACATGCAGACAGATACTTGGCGCAGAACTAGCTCATGAGATGACACATGCAGTGATAAGGCTCCAAGGTATAATTGTTTCACGCTACCGTACCTTTTGTTAATTGAATTTTCACTATCCGACATAACGCAAAAATAATCTTATGATAAGAATATCCTTATTCTATACTTTTATCCTATCGTTAAATGTGGCATGCCCATATACCATTGCTTTCAGAATTTAATGAGTATACCCATCACATGATTGTTAAATGTCATAAACAATTATGAGTTATGAAATTAATTTCCCAAAGAAATTAACCACATTGATCGAACTGATAACTTTGCCCTCCTAACATTAGTACTTTGCTAACCATCAATCAAGACGTGTGGACAATTTAACTAAGTAAATGCTAAAAAAGTTAAATTTTCAATTCGGCTTCCGTACTTACAATAACACACTTTTATAATCTCTGTACGATTTTTTTTGAACATCCAGTCAGTACTTTTTAAACATCAATATATTGGTGCTCAAAAGGTGATCAATTTCACCCACCACCCGAGATATCTGACTCCACTCCAGCGCGTGCCCCTAATTTATGATTGCGCGGACTACTATTAATTAACAAATTCATTGATTGCATGTTTGATGATATTTTTAATAGATTGGAGCTTTAAATTGGAAAAGAAAGTAGAAGAAGGCATATGTGAGGCCATAGCTTCTGAGTGGCTAGAGTACATAGTTGGTGAATATAATCCATCGTACACCCAAATTGATGCTAAGATTGCAGAAGCATTGACGATGTCTCACAAGAAGATGATTGAAGAAGGTTACTTTGGTTCCTGTTCCTGTTATGCCGAATTATGGAAGACCAAACGCGCTATTAAGAAGTATGGCTTCAAAGGTACATTGAAGCTTGTTGCTCGCTCAAGGAATATTCCAGAGTGAGATAAACATTTGTTCGAGTTTGTGTTACCTCGATCGGTTATTTATTGTCTCAAAATTTATGGGAAATTTTGAGCAATTATCTTATTTTCTATTGTTAATTTTTTTTTGGCTAAGTTCTCAAATATTTTTTTTGGTAACTCTACATGAATGCTCCAGCCACAATTTATATGCTTTCGTTAGTATAAATTTTTGCTAGAAACGTGTGGATTTTCCCCCTTTCTGCACTTCCAATCTGTTAAAATATTATTGTCTTGTTGTATTTGGGCTAAAATGTTATGTTTTGTTTTGGGTCATAAAATGTTAGTATGTACTTGGGTCATGTCCTTCCCCTACGATACAGGGAATTACAGGGCGGTCCCATTTTTTAAATAGGGTTCCGTGCCAACCCTCTTCTGTCAAGACCTCCCGTCTAAACCCTTTTAAAAAATACTTTTACCATTTTGCCCTCAAATGCTCTCTCTATGTTCAGATCATTTTCTAAACCTCAACCTCCCACCACCATCACCCTTCTCTCCCGTCCTTCCCGTCGCCAATCACCGTCGATCTGAGCGTCGTCGCTACTGGTTGATCTTTTCCGGTCGTCTTTGAATGCCGCCGGACATCATTGATCCACGTTCTGTGCCCCAGAATAAATACATATAGTTACTGAACTGACAATTTTATTCTCCTATAAAATTGAAATCGTCTACGAGAATAAAAATACATGTCAATCATAGAGATTACAAGCCCGAGACGGAGGGAGAGGCTTGGACTGAGCGGTTGCGGAGGGCTGCGCCCCTGCCGATGATTTCTTTAGTGCCGCCGCGATTTTCTGTTGCTAAGCAGCGATGAGCTGGCTCGGGTCCCCTAGTTTTTGCTTTAACTCCATAATTTTATAGATCTTACAACAGGTGTAGCTTAGATAGAGAAAGTAGATAGGTGAAGGCTAATGAGAATAGGGAGGGAGAATTGGAGTGGTCTGAAAATCGTAAGTCGGAGCTGAAGAGTATGTGAGATTTTTTATTTTTTCGTGGGTAAGTTTTTCTACTGTTAAAAACACTATTGGGTGTATTTGAGTGTGTGCGGCTACACTAGATTAACAAGTAGGTCTTGTGATTTTTTGCATAGAGATGTGAATTGTGCACAACATGAGCTTAGGGGGTGTGAATTTTTGCCCGTGCAATTTTAAAAGTATTACTGCTTCACATTTTTTTTATATCAAAAGTATTGGGGGTGTGAATTTTTGGAATGAATTCTTTGAGGTATGAATTTTTGGGGTGTGAATTCTTGGGGTCCTGGGTGTGAATTTTTTAAGGTTCGAATTTTTTCTTGTATTTTTTCATACCTTTCAAATTACACAATTTATATCTTATCTACACTATTCACACCCCAAATTACACAATTGACACCCCTAATGAGCTTGCTACTTACAAAATCTGAAACGAAGTACTGTAATTCCTAAATGTAAAATTCGACCCAAACCTAGGTATGAAACCAGGATATACCCAATTGAGATGAATCTAGATTAAAGCAAATACATTGAAGACAATAACATAATTCAATCAAGGTGGATTTTTACTCGGATAATCCAGAAATTGAACCTGTGGGTGTGAATTATTCGCTTGAGAGGTGTGAATTTTGCATTTTAATGGGTGAATTGTTTTATTTTGGAGGGTGTGAATTATGCCTTTAAGGACGCAAGGGGCTGCTGTCCCGATTTTGGGGCCTACCCCGGTCTCGCTCTGATGATCGGAATCGTTCACTTTGTGGAGCTTGTCGAGTAGAACAACTATGCAAAAAATCAGCTTGATTGGATATCATTAAATGCCTGATCGGAGCCCATATAACTCTCAGTCCATGGGTTACATTGGATTTGATCCAGTGTTTCAGATCCATTGTTTTCAAGATAAAAAGGTTCCGATCAGGCACTTAATGATATCCAATTAAGTTGATTTTTTTCATGGTTGTTCTACTCGACGAGCTCTACAAAGTGAACGATTCCGATCATCGGAGCAAGACCTGGGTGGGCCCCAAATGGGGCACAACAGCATGCTGTTATCCCCTTGGGGACAGCAGCCCCCATCCGTCCTGCCTTTGAAGGGTGTGAATTCTTTCATTTTGGGGTGTGAATTCTGTATTTTGGGGAGTGAGTTGTGTAGATTATTTATGAATTTTGCATTTAGGTGTGTTAATTCATTTATTTTGCAGCATGTGAATTC
Organism: Rhododendron mucronatum var. ripense; assembly: GCA_019656295.1. Classification (NCBI taxonomy): domain Eukaryota; kingdom Viridiplantae; phylum Streptophyta; class Magnoliopsida; order Ericales; family Ericaceae; genus Rhododendron; species Rhododendron mucronatum. Next base: position 56,129 of record BPLT01000290.1, read on the forward strand.
TGCATCCAAGGGATGTGAATTCTCTCATTTCAGTGCATGAACTCGGTATTTTGGGGATTGAGTTGTGATGTGTGAAAAGACAGAATTCACACTCACAATTTAAAATTTTTTAAGAATTCATACCTTCGAAAAAGAAGGAATTCACACTCACGATTTAACAATTCATACCTAGGGTTTAGGCACTTTAATAGGGGTACCCCAAGGGTCTAGGCACCGTATACTCTCAAGAATTCACACCTCCCAGAATTCACACCCGTTTACAGAATTTACAACCCTCAAAATTCACACTCATTTGCAGAATTCACCACCCCTTTGCAAGAATTCACAAACCCTAGAATTCACACGCTTTTGCATAATTTACACCGTTTACAGAATTCACACCCGTCTGCAAAATTTACACCCTTTCAGGTGAATTCTTAGTGTGTGAATTCAGCCCCCGTACACCTCTGGCGGGGTGAATTCTTGGGGCTACAAACAGTCCTTTCCACACCTTTTGCAGAATTCACATCCCTATAATTATACACCCTTGTTGTAGAATTTACATATTTGAAAAAGACAAAATTCACATTACAAAATTAAGAATTCATATTTTCGAAAAAAAGAATTCACACCCTTAAATAAGATAGAATTCACATCACCAAATTCACACCCTCATAATTCCCACCCAAATGCTAATGCACCAATGCTAACTCCAAATATAATCAGTTTAATTTTTGGTGTGAATTCTTGGTGTGAGGTGTGAATTTGGCCCAAATACAAAATTCACACCCCTAAAAATTCACATAAATAAAGAATTCACACCTTTGAAAAGGACACAATTCACCCCAAACAAACAACCTGTGGTTCTCTTCACCTATGAAATCTAAACCTAAGGGTGTGAATTCTTTCATTTTGGGGTATGAATTCTGTATTTTGGATTCTATATATTTTGGGGAGTGAGTTGTGTAGATTACGTATGAATTTTGCATTTAGGTGTATTAATTCTTTTATTTTGCAGGGTGTGAATTATGCATCTAAGGGATGTGAATTCTCTCATTCGGTGCATGAACTATGTATTTTGGAGATTGAGTTATGATGTGTGAAAAGACAGAATTTACAGTTACAATTGAAAATTTTTAAAAAATTCATACCTTCGAAAAAGAAGGAATTCACACTCACAATTTAACAATTCACACCTAGGGTTCAGGCATTTTAATAGGGGTACCCCTAGGGTTTAGGCACTTTACACTCTCAAGAATTCACACCTCCCAGAACTCACACCCGTTTACAGAATTTACAACCCTCAAAATTCGCACTCATTTGCAGAATTCACCACCCCTTTGCAAGAATTCACACGCCTTTGCATAATTTACACCGTTTACAGAATTCACACCCATCTGCAAAATTCACACCCCTTCAGGTGAATTCTTGGTGTATGAATTTAGCTCGTGTACACCTCTGGCGGGGTGAATTCTTGGGGCTACAAACAGCCCTTTCCACACCTTTTGCAGAATTCACACCCCTATAATTATACACCCTTTTTGCAGAATTTACATATTTGAAAAATACATAATTTACATTACAAAATTAAGAATTCATATTTTCAAAAAAAAAATTTCACACCCTTAGAAAAAGATAGAATTCACATCACCTAATTCACACCCTCGTAATTCCCACCCAAATGCTAATGCACCAATGCTAACTCCAAGTATAATCAGTTTAATTTTTGGGGTGAATTCTTGGTGTGAGGTGTGAATTTGGCCCAAATACAAAATCCACACCCCTAAAAATTCACATAAATGAAGAATTTACACCTTTGAAAAGGACACAATTCACCCCAAACAAACAACCAATGGTTCTCTTCACCTGTGAAATCTAAACAACAAAATTTAACAAAGGAGGGGGTTCTCAGCAGTTTCGGATTTTCAGTGAGGAAATATATCCCAACATAAATAGATAAAAATAGTAAAAGTTACACACACAGCAATGGCCGAGCACTGCCAAGACCAAAAGCAGCGCTACCAACAACAACAGCAGCAGCAACGCCGCAGCGGCCCCATCGACCTCACCAAATCAAAAATCAAAAAACTCACCCTATCAAAGCCAGGGTTGCCGCCTTGAACTAGAGCAGAAAATGGAAGACAAGTAAACTAGATCTTGTTTGAACCTAAACCCCAATTTTCAGTAGATTTGGTGAGACCAACACGTCCTTCGACGGTCCGTAGATTGACAGGAGAGAAACCGCTGAGAGGTTAAGTATAAAAACTGATGACTCGTTGTCGCCGGCAGGTTGGCAAGCGATTTGGAGGAGGAAGACGGTGGGGAACGTGGGCTGGTGGACACGGAGACTTCGCTGTAACTCCGACGACCTTGTTGTATGATGAAGGACACAAAGCTGTGCGGCTTGCAATTTGAGGGGAGAAGATGAGAGCGGGGTATTTTGGGCCTGTCAATTAAAACGGGGCTTAGGCGGAATAAATTTGACAGGAGGTGGGCTTGGACGGACAGAGGAAGACGAAATAGGGCCGGCCAGGAAGAACCCCTGATCGAGTGACTGAGAAAAAATCTAAGTGCTTCCCCGACCAAATCTCGGGAATTCAATTGCTTTGTTTACTCTTCTCTTGCTGCTAATTCCTCCACTTGTTAATCAAAGTCTATGCTAATCTAGACCAACACAATCAAACTGTTGTGAATGCAATTGTGCGTTAGTTTTTTTTTTTTTTTTGGAAGGTTATGAAAAGAAGAAAAGACTTTTTTTTTTTGATAAGCAACAAAATTTTATTAAAAACTCGACAAAAGGTAAATCGAGGGGACCGAAACTGAAGCTGGAACCTTGAAGCAAAAGATAAGGCCAAAAGCGACCTTGGGGAAAGAGACCTGGTGGCAACATTGACATCTCTAAAGCATTCTAGAATTTATTGGAAGTTCACTACGTCAAATTTTGGCTTTACTGGTAGTATTATTCTCGGCATTTCACAACTGTTGTTAGTCACTTTTACCGGCAATAATCAAACCACCGCAAATAATTTCCCTAAAACAATGGTTTTTCTGACACTGCCGTTTTTAGTGACTTTTAACTACGTTTTCTTATATTACCGCCAAAAAAAAAATACTATTGTTCTTATTGTCGGTGGTTTATTACCGCCATTTATAATAAAAACCAACCCGTACAGTATAAATATTATTATTTATCCAATTTGAACCAAATTGTGGGTTAACTTAGTTGGTTACACGTGCGTGCGGAGACCTGAAAGTTTTAGGTTCGATTTCAAATAATTTCACCAACCAATTTTATTACTGGCGGTAACAAACTATCGCCGATTTTGTTTTCTCGACAGTTGCTTTACCGGCGGTTTTTCGTATTACCGGTGGTTTTCTAATGCTGCTAAGGCACTAATGGTAAAATTTGGTGAAGTGATATTGGATAAAAATGGAAAGATTAGATCGAGCACCTACGCATATTAGATGAAGTTGATTTCTTGCTGGCCCACTAGTCGGTTTTATCTTTGAAAACTAGGAGCATCTGTACAGGGCCCGGAGTGGGCCCCGCATGGCCGTCTATTGATTGTTTGTGTAGATATGTCACGCCCCGTCCCGGAACGACACCCAAAGTGGGTCCGAACCGACACAGCCACGTGGCATTCCACACAATAAACCAACAACTAAACGACAACCAATAAAAGAATAGAGTAAAACCCCCAGCGGAAGACTTAACATTAATATAAACAACATACCAAAAATATCAACAAACTTGCATTGTACAAAAAACACCCACATATTTACCACTTGAAGTCAAAAAAAATGAGTTAACAAAAATCAGAGTTTGACCCATTACAACCAACTCGACCACAACATCAAAACTCGGTACAAGTCTAAGTATCCCCAAAACGTCGACTGGTAGTGAACCAACTCTACGACCACCTGAGGCCTGGCAATCCAAAAAGGAAAACCAGAGTGTGTGAGACATAGAATAGATTCAATGATATACTACCATACCCGAAGGAACATCTCAATTGAAAGTAATTCATACAACTCAGCATATGCACTCAAATGAATATCTCACACCTATAATCACAACACATGCGATGGCACGTCTGCCATAAACCCATATACCCCAGGAGTGGTGTCCCACACACCACGCTCCCAACCACCGGTAATTAGGCGGCATGGCTTACGACATGGTGTGCCTCACACACAAACCTTCGGCGGTATAATCAACATCCAACAAGCATGCATACCATTGACTAAATCCCAAATAGTATGATACACAAACACCACCATGCAATATCCCATTGAACACGTCCATGTCAAACACACTCACCTTCGTATCGACCGAAGTATGCCAAACTAAGATTTCGGCACCTCCCGAGAGACCGGCTCTTTACCTAGCCACAAGTTAACTCATATTAGTTACGAATTCAATGAATACTCGGCACAAACTAACAAGAAGCTAAACAATGTCTATCGAAGACAAATATGACCAAGTCAACAACTAGGAGTGTCTCCCATATAAGCGTAAAGTTCAAATATGAAATAACTCTTGAAATTGGTTTGCAACCTTATGACCAACTTGCCTTGTTTTGGATATAACTTTTAATTGGATTAGAATTAGATCATGAAACCACCACCAATGGAAAGTACGTTCCGAGTACATCAATTTTGATATAAAATTTGCCCAAAACGGAGTCCGGATGAAAAAGTTATGCTCGTTTGAAGTTTCTTTAGAAATGCTGATTTTTAACCTATGTACCGGTACAGCGAAATCCCGTACCGGTTCATAACCCAAAAACAGCGAAATAATCTTCTCTGGACACCTTGTACCGGTACAACCAAATCCCGTACCGGTTCAACCTGGGTTTTTCAGCAAAAACACAGCTTGATCCTCCTCCGATTTCCAACCTCTTCCACCACTCAAATCATGTCTAAAACCCCTCAAAAACTATACCACACATGCTCAAACACTAGAAAATCAAAGAGCTACTTAAGAACCACCAAATACATGAATCAATTTCAAGTTCTAAACATCGAATATGAGAAATTCAAGGTAAGATTCTTGATTCCTCCAAGAACTCATCTAAAACATAAACATAAAACCCTACTCCACAAGAATCGATTAACCATGCAAGAACTCCAACCCACAACAAGGAAACTAACAATTAAAACATGAATTCAAGTAAAAAGAACATAAATTACCAACTAAAACTTCAAGCACAAGACCTAGCTTTTGCCTTCTTCTCTTCTTCTTCTTCTTCTTCTTCTTTTTCTTCTCTCTCTCTCTCTCTCTCTCCACGTTAGAAAGGGGTGGGGAAGGAAAACAAATATCTCCCAAGATATTTGTAAAAGCCTAAGGGAAATTATTCCATGCAATTGAAACCATGGTCTAACTTATGTTCCACCCATAAAGCCCACATAAGGCCCTCAACTTCTATCATATGCAAATAAACCCCTAAAGTATATAATTCAATTAAAAGATAAATTAAATACGCTAATAGTCGGGACGGGTATTACAACTCTCCCCCCCTTAGGAAATTTCGTCCCGAAATTGAATTACCTGACTAAAACAAATGCGGATACTTTTGTTTCATCGACTCCTCGCCCTCCCATGTTGCCTCCTCAACTTTGTGATTCCGCCACAACACTTTCACATAGGGTATTACCTTAGAACGTAAAACTTGCACTTTTCGATCAAGAATCTCAACCGGTGTCTCCTCCTAGGACAAGTCCTCACAAAGTTCTAACGGTTCCGAACCCAGAATATGTGATGGATCTCCCACAAACTTCCGAAGCATAGAGACATGAAACACGTCGTGTAACCGGGCCAACTCAACCGGTAACGCCAAGCGATAAGCCGTAACACCAACTCTTTCAACAACTTCATAAGGACCAATATATCTCGGTGCCAATTTCCCTTTCTTTTGAAAACGAATAACCCCTTTCCAAGGTGAAACACGAATAAACACAAAGTCACCAACAGCAAACTCTAAATCACGTCTCCGCTTGTCCGCATAACTCTTTTGTCGACTCTGCGCAATTTTCAATCGTTCCCTAATCAACCTAACACCATCAGCTGTTTGTTTTATTAACTCTGGACCCAATGTTTCATCCTCGGCAGCCTGTTGATCTAACTCTCGTTTCAACATACTCCTTTCACCCACATCCTCCCAACAAATCGGTGTCCTGCATCTTCTGCCATACAAGGCCTCATACGGTGGCATGCCAATACTACTCTGGTAGCTGTTATTATAAGCAAATTCTGCCAACGTTAATTTCTCTTCCCAACCGCCACCGAAATCCAAGACACTTGCTCTCAGCATATCTTCTAAAATCTGTATAGTCCGCTCCGACTGACCATCTGTTTGTGGATGAAATGCAGTACTAAATTTCAAAGAAGTCCCCATAGCATGTTGTAGACTAACCCAAAATCTAGAAGTAAATTTGGGATCCCTATCACTAACAATAGACATAGGTGCACCATGCAATCTGACAATCTCATCAACATACAGTTTGGCATACTTATCCGTGGTGTACGTAGTCTTAACCGCTAAGAAGTGAGCCGACTTTGTTAACCGATCAACGATAACCCATATGGAATCATATCCTCTTTTCGAACGCGGCAAACCTGTCACAAAATCCATCGTTACATGTTCCCATTTCCACTCCGGTATAGGTAGACTCTGCAACAAACCCGCCGGCCTTTGATGTTCTGCCTTCATTCGTTGACAAGTTTCACAACTAGCCACGTACTCCGCAATCTCTCTTTTCATACCACTCCACCAGAAATATTCTCTTAAATCACGATACAATTTAGTGCTTCCCGGATGCATAGCATATGCAGAACAATGAGCTTCATCTAAAATTTCCTTCTTTAAAACCATGTCATTCGGCAAACACATTCTTTTACCAAACATAATCATACCATCATCCCGAATACTGAACTCAGGCATTTTCCCCTTCACGACACCTCGCCTGAACTCTTGAAAATCAGGATCCTGCCACTGCCCATCTCGAATCCGATCTATAAACAAAGGTCGAACACTGAAACGAGCTAACAAAGCCCCACTACCCCCCAATGAAAACTCTAGTCCCATTTGTTTCAACTCAGTAAAAACTACAACTCTCGAACACTGTATACATGCCAATCTTCCCGCCGTCTTTCGACTTAAAGCATCGGCGACCACATTTGCCTTACCTGGGTGATAGTGTATAGAACAATCATAATCCTTTATCAATTCCATCCACCGACGCTGCCTCAAGTTCAACTCCTTCTGCGTGAACAAGTATTTTAAACTCTGGTGATCACTAAAAATTTCACACGATACTCCATACAAATAATGCCTCCATATTTTGAGAGCGAAAACCACGGCTGCTAGCTCCAAATCATGCGTAGGATAATTCTGTTCATGAACTTTCAACTGTCTCGACGCATAAGCTATAACTTTTCCTCGCTGCATCAAAACACAACCCAATCCTTGCAATGAAGCATCAGTGTAGACTACCAAATCCTCCGTACCAACCGGAATTGTCAAAACTGGTGCCGATACTAACCGTTTCTTCAACTCAAGAAAACTGCCCTCACATTCTTCAGACCATACAAATTTCACATCCTTCCTAGTCAACTTCGTCATCGGTAAAGCAATCGCGGAGAAACCCTGAATAAACTTACGATAATATCCCGCCAGGCCAAGAAAACTTCGAATCTCTGTGACACTTTTGGGACTCTCCCAATTAACCACTGCTTCTATCTTCTTAGGATCAACACCAACTCCATCAACAGAAATCACGTGCCCCAAGAATTCCACACTATCCAACCAGAATGTACACTTACTAAGCTTTCCAAATAAATGATTGCAACGTAAGACCTGTAGCACGATACGTAGATGATCCTCATGTTCCTCCTTGGTGCGAGAATAAACTAGGATATCATCGATAAACACGATAACGAAAGTATCCAAGAACGGCCGAAATACCCGATTCATCAAATCCATGAAAACCGCCGGAGCATTAGTCAAACCAAATGGCATAACCAAAAACTCATAATGACCATACCTAGTACGAAAAGCTGTCCTTGATACATCACTGTCTCTTACCTTAATCTGATGATAGCCCGATCTCAAATCAATTTTGGAGAATACCGTAGCCCCGTGCAACTGATCAAACAAATCATCTATCCTTGGCAATGGATATTGATTCCGAACCGTCACTTTATTCAACTGTCGATAATCGATACACATACGCATGGAACCATCCTTTTTCTTAACAAATAAGACCGGTGCACCCCACGGCGATACACTAGGCTGAATGAAACCTCGATCTAGCAATTCTTTCAACTGTACTTTCAACTCAAGCAACTCTGCTGGTGCCATACGATATGGAGTAATAGATATCGGATTAGTACCAGGCAACAACTCGATAGTAAACTCAACTTCACGGTCCGGCACGATACCTGGCAACTCATCCGGAAACACATCCGCGAACTCATTCACAATTGGTATCTCCTCTAGTGTCGGTGTTTTCTTTTCTGTGTCAACCACATAAGCAATATACCCCTCACAACCCTTACTCAACAAAGATTTGGCCTTAAGAGCCGAAACAAGACAAGTAGAACTCGCTACTGTATCACCACAGAATTTAACTTCATCGCTATTCGGCAATTGAAATATAACTTCTTTATTAAAGCAATCCATAACGGCATGATGCTCTGACAAGAAATCCATACCCAAAATCACATCAAAGTCAGTCATATCTAACGGCAATAAATCTACAAATAATCTCCTTTCCCCAACTACCAACTCACAACTTGCATAACATACATTAATAACTACTACCTCACCCACCGGTGTAGAAATAGCTAAAGCAATATTTAACAGTTTAGCAGGCTTGTCTAACTGTTTAATGAAAGCATTAGACACAAAAGAATGCGTAGATCCAGGGTCTAGCAACACACGCGCATAAGTACCGGAAATAACCAAAGTACCTGTCACCACCCCCGGGGAAGCTTGTGCCCCTTGACGTGTGATTGCAAACACTCTACCCGGTGCCGTAGAACCACTGGCTCCTCCGCCTCTACCTCCCTGCACACTACCCACAGAAGATGTCGCCGGCATTGGTGCTCGAGGACATTGCACCGCCATGTGCCCAAACTCACCACAAGTATAACACTTAACACCCTTAAGCGCAATTGGGCAATCTCTCCTTAAATGATCCGTAGACCCGCAACTGAAACATTGGCGAGACATTGTTGTAGCACCACTTAATGTCTGCCGATTAGTCCCTTGTCCCGACTTCCCTTTCCATTGCCCCGACGAACCACCTTGTGATTTCCCAAAATCTTGAGCTTTGGTGATTTGAGATTTCTGACCCCCACCCTTGCTATTACCGCCTCCGGATTTACCAAATGTCGCTCCCTCTGTCTTGCTCTTCTTATATGACTCTCGGCTATCATTTAAATCCTGAATATCCTTTCCAACCATCCTGGCCATTTCCACCAACCGAGCGTATTCCTCTTGTTCATAGGTGGTTAACCTCGTAGCTACCTTCGGTAAAAGTCCTTTGCGGAACCGCTGACATCTTTTCTCTTCCGTACTCACCAAGTCTGGAGCATATTTTGACAATTTTGCAAACCTAGCTTCATACTCTGGAACAGTCATACTACCCTGCTTCAAGTCGATGAATGCCGCTTCCTGATCCAACTTCCAACTCTTCGGAAAGTAGTGGTCATTGAACCCTTTAACAAAGCGATTCCATGTCACCACACGCGGTACCGCTGGTATAACTCCTGGCAGAGGGGCAGTCCACTGCCTCTCAAACGATTCCCACCAATCCCGAGCTTCACCTTTCAAACTAAAAGTCGCCAATGTCACCTTCTGTGCATCGGTCACCCCCATAGCATTCAGTACCCGCTCCACAGCCTTAAGCCATTCCTCAGCATCACTTGGGTCAATTGCCCCTTCAAACTCCACGGTAAATAACTTTTTTAATCTTTCAAGTAAACCTGTACCCGTTCCACGAGTCGTTGCTTCTGTAGTCTGCCATTGCATAAAGGCTGCTTGTTGTTCTGCGAGCAAAGCCACAGCTGCAAGAAGTCTATCGGTAGCCCCTACAACCGGCTGCCCTACAGGGACTTCAGGTTGCTGAACCTCATCACCGCTAGATGCAGCTTCCTCAACATGATGCTCCGAAGCCATGTCCCAATATCTATTTCAATCACTTTAACAACCAATAGCAAACACAATATTAGATATATAACTCACATGTTAGTGAACACTACCTCTAATCGACAACCACACTACTTCTATGGTCCACCACCAAACCCCAAACGACTCTCCACACAGAGGCTAGAACGTACTAGCTCTGATACAAAGCTGTCACGCCCCGTCCCGGAACGACACCCAAAGTGGGTCCGAACCGACACAGCCACATGGCATTCCACACAATAAACCAACAACTAAACGACAACCAATAAAAGAATAGAGTAAAACCCCCAGCGGAAGACTTAACATTAATATAAACAACATACCAAAGATATCAACAAACTTGCATTGTACAAAAGACACCCACATATTTACCACTTGAAGTCAAAAAAAATGAGTTAACAAAAATCAGAGTTTGACCCATTACAACCAACTCGACCACAACATCAAAACTCGGTACAAGTCTAAGTATCCCCAAAACGTCAACTGGTAGTGAACCAACTCTACGACCACCTGAGGCCTGGCAATCCAAAAAGGAAAACCAGAGTGTGTGAGACATAGAATAGATTCAATGATATACTACCATACCCGAAGGAACATCTCAATTGAAAGTAATTCATACAACTCAGCATATGCACTCAAATGAATATCTCACACCTATAATCACAACACATGCGATGGCACGTCTGCCATAAACCCATATACCCCAGGAGTGGTGTCCCACACACCACGCTCCCAACCACCGGTAATTAGGCGGCATGGCTTACGACATGGTGTGCCTCACACACAAACCTTCGGCGGTATAATCAACATCCAACAAGCATGCATACCATTGACTAAATCCCAAATAGTATGATACACAAACACCACCATGCAATATCCCATTGAACACGTCCATGTCAAACACACTCACCTTCGTATCGACCGAAGTATGCCAAACTAAGATTTCGGCACCTCCCGAGAGACCGGCTCTTTACCTAGCCACAAGTTAACTCATATTAGTTACGAATTCAATGAATACTCGGCACAAACTAACAAGAAGCTAAACAATGTCTATCGAAGACAAATATGACCAAGTCAACAACTAGGAGTGTCTCCCATATAAGCGTAAAGTTCAAATATGAAATAACTCTTGAAATTGGTTTGCAACCTTATGACCAACTTGCCTTGTTTTGGATATAACTTTTAATTGGATTAGAATTAGATCATGAAACCACCACCAATGGAAAGTACGTTCCGAGTACATCAATTTTGATATAAAATTTGCCCAAAACGGAGTCCGGATGAAAAAGTTATGCTCGTTTGAAGTTTCTTTAGAAATGCTGATTTTTAACCTATGTACCGGTACAGCGAAATCCCGTACCGGTTCATAACCCAAAAACAGCGAAATAATCTTCTCTGGACACCTTGTACCGGTACAACCAAATCCCGTACCGGTTCAACCTGGGTTTTTCAGCAAAAACACAGCTTGATCCTCCTCCGATTTCCAACCTCTTCCACCACTCAAATCATGTCTAAAACCCCTCAAAAACTATACCACACATGCTCAAACACTAGAAAATCAAAGAGCTACTTAAGAACCACCAAATACATGAATCAATTTCAAGTTCTAAACATCGAATATGAGAAATTCAAGGTAAGATTCTTGATTCCTCCAAGAACTCATCTAAAACACAAACATAAAACCCTACTCCACAAGAATCGATTAACCATGCAAGAACTCCAACCCACAACAAGGAAACTAACAATTAAAACATGAATTCAAGTAAAAAGAACATAAATTACCAACTAAAACTTCAAGCACAAGACCTAGCTTTTGCCTTCTTCTCTTCTTCTTCTTCTTCTTCTTCTTTTTCTTCTCTCTCTCTCTCTCTCTCCACGTTAGAAAGGGGTGGGGAAGGAAAACAAATATCTCCCAAGATATTTGTAAAAGCCTAAGGGAAATTATTCCATGCAATTGAAACCATGGTCTAACTTATGTTCCACCCATAAAACCCACATAAGGCCCTCAACTTCTATCATATGCAAATAAACCCCTAAAGTATATAATTCAATTAAAAGATAAATTAAATACGCTAATAGTCGGGACGGGTATTACAAGATATTTGGTCTGATTGATTGGTCAGGTTGCAACCCCATGCCACCAGAATTTTGGATCCTTCTAGGGATGGCAATGGGGAGGGTCGGGGGTAGACACCACTATCCTCATCCCTGAACCCCAAACCCAAATCCCTCCCCATCCCCGCCCTGATCCCCACCGGGAATTTATTTTTACCCTCCATCCCTGCCCAAAATGGGGAACGGGGATCCCCGCGGGGAATCGGGGATCCAAAATTTTCAAAACTTTAAAATAAAAAAATGAGTCACCTACCATTAGAAAATACAAACCATAAAACTAAATTTAAAAAAAAAATTCTAGGCTGCCATTACAAACCAAATGCCAAGGAAAATAACCACAGTTGGTGGTTGCATTTCATTTGATTCCACTTGAGTTGACAGCAAGCGAATTTCCCGAAGTGGTAGACTGTGTTCAAAATGAAAAAAACGCATTAAGAAAATGTTAAACAAAAATATACAGAAAAAGGAACAAAAGTGAAACAAAAATGCACAGAAGATGATGCTCAAATTCAAAAAGAAAACCTCAAACCTTCATTCAATATCAACCACATTCGTCAGTAATAACATCAGATTACAAGACGACATACATTACATTCAGATCCACGCCCAATACTCGTTCTCTCATTAATCCATCTCACATCAGTTCAAAAATTATATCTAACACCATGCCATAACTTCTCACAATTCTCCACAACCATTTCACTCACTGTCCACTATCCACAAAGAGTAACTTTAAGAAGTTATTGTGCCTTGTCGGTTGTAATTAATAGTATGGAAGAAGATAAATTTCTGTTCTTTCCATCACTTCCAGTTACCATCAAATTAAAATTCAAACTACGGGGAAAAATAAACTGAGCATGTTACATAAAACAGAATAACAAGTGGGTAAACCCTCACTTCTTTTTAAATAATTATATATAGTAAGCTAGTGGGGCGGGAATCGGGGCGGGGCGGGATGGGATGGGGATTGGGGCGGGGTTGGGCGAGTACTAACTCATATCCACCCCCTACCTGATTCTCACTTTCTAAAAAAAATTATCCACATACCCCACCCGATCCCCAAATAATCAAGTAAACCCCTACCCATTTGGGGCAGGGAATGAATCGGGTTTGGTTAGATCGGCCGAAATTGCCATCCCTAGATCCTTCCTCCTTACATGTCTATGCATCCATGTATATTCTAGTGGTCAATTCAAATGTTTGATAAAACTAAAATATGAAACTAATAAAACTATTGTTGCCAAAGGGTAAATGGTAAATTCAAATTTTACTTACCATGACTGAGTTATTTGATTAAAAAAAAAAATGGCTTTCATGCACTCGGTAACTAGAATACTTACCATGTAACTGTTACTCCCTCCATCCATTTTTAAGTGTCTTACTTTGTAACTCTAATTTATTAAAAAGACATCATCATTATACCTTTCACATTAACTTTTTCCTCCACTTTTCCTATTTACCTATCATCATTACACTTTTACTCACTAATTTTTCAAAATGTAATCTACTTTTAGGAACAAAATAAACAATGCACTAACTTTTACCCACTAACTTTACAAAATGGACACTTATTAAGGGACAGTTTAAAATAGAATTTTGGACTCTAAATAAGAGACAAGGGAGTAAAAGAAAAGTGCATAAAAGTAATTCTTTTGTACCCATTAAAAGTTCTCTAAGGTTATTAAAAGAGAGAGAGAGAGAGAGAGAGAGAGAGAGAGAGTTATATATATATATATATATATATATATATATATATATATATATGCACTAAAGCATGTGATTTTGACAAAGAAAAAAAATAACTTACCGCTTCTTTTACGTATGTTCTCTTGTATTTTTTTTTTTAATCCGTATGTTCGCTTGTTTATGCAGCAAAAATGTGGTGCTGCTGTCGAATGGTTTTCATGCTAAAGTCATACCTATATGCAGAGCCGGCCTAACCCCAAGGCCCAAGAGATCTGGGTCTTGGGCATCTCAAAAAATTCAATTTTTAGTGGCATTCTAATATTTTTAATATTTTGGTTCGAGTAGGATTTTTTTAAGCCCAATAGAATGAAAAAAAAAATCCAATTAGAGGTAATAAGTTAACCCAACCCACCATCCCATAAGCCCAAGTGCCCAACCATAAATCCCCAAAATTATTTTCCCAAACCACCTAATAACACCTCCCCAAAATCAGTTCCCCCCAAACCCACCCTAAAAACTTGATGATGTCGGAAAAATCAAGAGAAGAAGATCAACATGCACCACAAAACTCGAAGAACAGTGGTACAAATTATTTGGCTTTCTCGTATTGTGATTATTGCTATAAAAATTAGGGAAAATTGGTTAGGAGGACATACTGTAGGGAGTTTTAAAGCAATAAGGACATCAATAATTTCCAACCTGGCGCCAGGACTTTATTCCCCCCCTTCCAAAACTATCCCTATCAAACAAGACACATCCCAGTCAAAAAGAAAGAAAAAAAAAAACACGTCCAACTCTCAGTCATGGGATCTGTCGCAAGAAAGGCGCCGAAGGCGAGGCAAATACTTCGACACCGGGTGGAGGGGCACCAACAACAATGACGCCGTTCACATACAGTTGGCGAAGAACACGCCAGCTCAATCGTCTGCGACGAGCCCGTGGCTGAGTTTGTAGCCTTACGGCGGCGCGAACCCGCTATCAGGTGGTGTATCGTCGTCGCCCGGAAGGTTGAAGTTCTTTGGCAGTTGTTACTGCCTCCGTCGCCGGTGAAGCACATCAAGGCAGCGCTGCCTTCTTTTTTTTTTGTTTGTTTGTTTGCTTTAGAGGAAGAGAGAGTAGACCGGAGGGAGGAGTTCGCTGGGGATTAGTCACCGGAGGGAGACTCACCGGGGATGGTGTTTTGCTCGGGAAGAAAAGGTGGAAATAGTGGGACTCAATTGCCGTCGTATTGAGTAACAGATAACATTATTTGTGCAAATACCCTTATCTTTGTATCTTTCAAAAGATACATAACTTTATCTTTTACAGAATATTTAATGACTTGAAAAATACAATAAAACACATGTTGGTTTAGATATATCACCGTACCTGTTTATTCTGTTTATTTTATTGTGATTATATATAGTACAAATTTGCATATATAACATTATCTGCTATCTTTTGAGATAATACAGAGTATAAATTTGAATACATAACCACATCTGTTGATTTTATTACGATTATATAAAATATATAATTCGCATATATTAGTCTTTTTGTATAATACAAAGTATAACTTTGGACAAATAAGCATATCTGTTGATTTTATTGTGTTTATATAGAATACAAAATTTGTAAAAATAACCTTATCTGTTTTTCTTTTTCGGATAATACAGAGTATAAATTTTGACAGATAAACACACCTGTTGATTTTATTGCAATTATAAAGAGTATATATTTTGCATAGATAACTGTATTTGTTGGTCTTTCAAAAGTTAAAAGTATAAATTTAGACGAATAACATGTATAAGGTTATTTGTTTGTTTTGTGTGGCACACATAACATCTTTTAGTAAAAAAAAATACCACATATAGTTAAACTTTTTTATATTGCCATATAGTTAAAAAAAAAATGAAATACATAGGTTTGTTTAGATATATCGCCATATCTGTTTGTTTTATTGTGATTATATATAGTATGAAATTCGCATATATAACCTTATCTGTTTTCTTTTGAGATAATACAGATTATAAATTTAGATAGATAACCATATCTGTTAATTTTATTACGATTACACATAATACATAATTCACATATCTAACATTATATGTTAATCTTTTTGTATAATACAAAGTATAGCTTTGGACAAATACGCATATTTCTTGGTTTTATTGTGTTTATACAGAATACAAATTTTATAAAAATAACCTTATCAGTTTGTCTTTTTCAATAATACAAAGTATAGATTTTGACAGATAAGCACATCTGTTAATTTTATTGCGATTATAAAGAGTACATATTTTGTAGAGATAACCTTATTTGTTAGTCTTTTTAAAAATTAAAAATATAAATTTAGACAAATAACACGTAAGGTTATCTGTGTGCTTTGGTATACCTGTATTTGTATTATCTCAAAAATACTACCACCAAGTAATGCAGTGTGTGAACTCCACATGAGTTTATGTGTTTGCAGCAAAATTGTTTGTGCATTAAATTGAGCTGACAACACAGTAGATTTCTTTGTGTACAAAAAAGTAGACTTCAATACAGATTTTAATATTCTTTTTAAAAACAAGGTGCAGTACTGCACATGGGGCCCCTCAGTCAATCTTTCAAAGCCATTAAACTCCAGGAAGGAAGAAGTTCTCTTGGACGAAGCATTTGCAACGCTAGACCATTGAAGACGTTCATTAAAGCCCCACCGGAAGACTGGTGACCCCGATTGAAGGTCCGATAGATTTCGAACAGAAACAGAAACAAAACATAAAAAAAAAATGTCTTGTACCGTTGCAATCTAGAACTCCCTCGTCTTCTCCTCAACTAGGGTTCGATCCTCTTCTCATTTATCGCCGTTAAGGTTTCGGTTCCAGTGGGCTGAACAGGTCGTGAGGGGACATGCAGTACTGGAGCTTATATAATAACATATTATATATATAGTATACCTAGTTAAGGCATCTTCGTCTAGAAATGGACTGTAGACCTAATAAATGTACAGTAATGGACTTTCACCACTATTACACATTGGACTGGACTAAACACCTAAAACCATCTTCAAAACGGACCTTAGCCCAATTTACCGTAAAAAGTATTAAGTATTAACTCTTTAAAGACACACTATTTTTTATTGGGTCTCGGGCACTAAAAACTCTTGGACTGGCTCTGCCTATACGGGAAGCGGACCTATCACAAATCTTGTTTTGCAACTTAGGAAAGAGCTTCATTCTCAACCTTATGATGAAATTGATCGGAAGAAATACCGGCATGTTTGTGTAAAGGTACGTATCTACGTCACATGTTCTTTTATGTAATGCCTACGGAATTATACGTTCTTTATGATTTACGCTACCACAAACGTGTGCTATCACAAGGCATCTGTGGTAGCGTAAATCATAAAACTAGACCTTAAAAAAAGAATTGGCTATCAGATGTGTGATTATCGGTATTCTTGGTTCGTTATCTAGTTCAACATTATTCAAGGTTAATGCGTCACATAACCAAATATAAGAAACAAAGTCAAGTGATCTTACAAATTGTGTTGTACTGGATGGATGCAGGAAGATATGTACTACCCACACCCCATGATTCAAGATGTTCTATGGGACAGTCTTTACATATTAACTGAGCCATTATTGACGTGGTGGCCCTTCAACAAGTTGGTGAGAGAAAAAACACTTCAAGCGACCATCGATGGAATACATTCATTACGAAGATGAAAATAGTCGATACATCACCATCGGATCCGTCGAGAAGGTTCTTTCCATGCTTTCTTTCTTTTTGGGTAGAAGATCCTCATGGTGATTATTTTAAGAGACATCTTGCCAGGATCTCAGATTACATGTGGGTTGCTGAAGATGGAATGAAAATGCAGGTATATATCTACTCCTATATCACTATCCCGTACCAAAATCTAGATTGATATGAATTAGTTTTCTAGTCGTCATTTACTTGTTGAAAATTAACGACAACAAACAAGAGAATGAAAATTCTCAGAATAGCTGGGGAGCAACAAAATTGTGAATTAAATGCTCCATTTCGTTGAAGACTATATTTATCATGCTAGCCTAGCTATTGCTGAATTTTAAATTATTGCAGAGTTTTGGTAGTCACAGACACTTTTGGTTTGTAATCTACTTAAAGAAACAGGGGAACTCTAAGGGGGTGTTTGGTAACCTTTTTATTTTCAGTTTTCAGTTTTTATTTTCACTTTTTTGAAAACTAAAAAAGAAAACTTGTTTGGTAACATATTTTTACTTTTTGTTTTTAAAAAATCTTTTTAGAATTTCTGAAAATTATGAAAACTAAAAAATGAAGTTTTACACTGTTTTCAAAACAGAACTTCGGCCCATCGATCAAACCCGGTGAATATCATCGGACCAAATAAAATCTCTTCACACTCACACCTGCTTCTCTCTCTCTCTCTCTCTCTCTCTCTCATGTCTCTGTCTTCCTTTGATCCTCTCTACCACTCCCTTTCAACCTCACTCTCTTCCCCAAACCACCTCACCCTCCTCCTCCTCTTCTCCCAGAACCCATTAACCTCTCCCCCTTCCCAATCTCCAAAGCCTCCCCAATCACTCTCTCCAAACCTCTCCTTTGCTTCTCTCTCTCTCTCTCTCTCTCTCTCCTCCTCCTCCAATTACGAGTGAGAAGAGGCCAGGTGGCTCCACAAGGAGCAGCGGTGGCTGCGGGAGGAGCAGCGGTGGCTCTGCCAAGAATCCCAGTGGAAGGAGTTGATTTTACAGTTTCTGTGTAAAATCAATTAATCTCAATTTCCTAACTCACTATGTTTAGTAAAAGACCATAATACCCTACTAATGCCTTGCCTTTACAGTTTTCGTGTCCGAGGCACTCTCAAAGCTCCCCGCCCTTTTATTGATGGTTAGTTAGCTACTTAGCTAGGCTGCACTCATGGCCTTAAATTTTAATTTGGTGCAAAAAATTTTTAAAAATTATATACGGAAGAAGTTGAATTTTTATTTAAAAAAAGGAAGAAAGAGAATATGAGACTCTCAATATGGAACATCAATGTTAAAGGGGTCATGACTACGTCTTAGAAGTTCTCAACGGTCACGAAGATAGGTGTCATCAAAACTTTAGAATGAAAGAAAACAAAAATGATACTATCAAACATGTTGTGTTTTCAGTTTTTGATTTTTTCAAAAAGATTATTACCAAACATGTTTCTTGTTCTTGTTTTTATGAAAACATAAATCTGTTTCTATTTTTAGTTTTTTAAAAATTGAAAACTGAAAACTGAAAAGGTTACCAAACGCACCCTAAGAAAAGGACATGGATTTATTATAAAAAAAAAAACTCACAGGTGTATATGTGTGTGTGTAAAGTACGTACATACATAGTTTTTTATTTTTCACAATCAGATTTAGTAGATACGGTAATTTCAACCCATATTTTTTAAACTCGCCCAACCTACCTACTTATAAGCCAACCCAACCCGCCTATATTTTATAATGAGTTTTGAATCCATATAAACCCATTTTGATATGAGTTTAGATGGGTTAAAAATAAGTTAAATCTGGGTTAAAGCTAAAAGACCCACAGCCTGTTATAAAACGTAAAAACACGAAAGAAAACACAAAACACAAAAGAAAAGGTCAAGCTTATTAGTACAAAATTGCCATTCATATATGGAGTAAAAGACAATACTCGTCCCTCTCCTCTTCTCTCTCTCTAGCTTTTATCAGGATCGTGTGGCACAAGGGGTGTCCCGTTCTTAAAAAAGGAATATTTTGAAATAGAATATAATTTTAAGCTCAAAAATCATGTGTTTACGTAAAAAAATTTCTACTAATATTAATATTGTTTAATAAATCTCATTGAAATCTTTTAAACGGTGTAAAAAAATTAAAAAATTATTTTTTCATTTTCATTATATTTGAACTTGAAATTATCTTCTTTTTGAAAATAAAAGTTTATAAAGAAAGCGGAACGGGGCCTAGTTCCTTTTTTCTTTTCCTATTTATTTATCCATTTCATTTTCAAACCTTTTCTCCATTAAAAGACCACATTAAATCCGCACCCTTTTTCAAATTTGATAAAGAAAAAGGAAAGAGAATGGTCAAGACAGAGTTCCACGTGCTCACTTTCAGAATGGTCAAAAAAAAAAAAATTTAATCTCGAAAAAAACTAAAGCTTAACTTGCTGATCAATAAAAAGTAAAAACTAAAAGTTAATTAAAGCTTTTTTAGTTAATTCAATCTCTAATTCCATTCGCACAATCAATTTGTTGAGATTCATTTTCAGATTTTTGTAACTTATTGATTCGTCTCGTCGAGAGGAATCATAAAAGTAAAAAATTTTGATCAAAATTTAGAATTTCTTTAAGAAAAAGATTATTCTTTTTACTTATTTTGTTTTTATTCAAAAAATCATGAGTTTTGATCATAATATTTTATTTTTTCGATTCCTCTCATGGAGACGAATTAATAAACTACAAACGTTTGACGCAAATAAACAAATGCAAAAAAAAGTTACTCAATTTGTGAACGTTTTTCAACCCATATTGGAGGAAGACAATAGAGAAGGAAAAGAAGGGGGAAATGGGGACGAGAGAGAGAGAGAGAGAGAGAGAGAGAGAGAGGGGAAACGGGTCTGGCAGATTTGGGTTTGCCTTGACCCATATTGGACCCGAACCGTTTTAACTCATTTAGTATTTGACCCATATTTGGCCCATCCATATTCGACTCGCGACCCGTTTTAACCCGCCTAAACCCGTTCATTTGCCACATTACCCGTTTCAACCCGCCCAAACCCACTCATTTGCCACATCCAGTGGCGTACCCACATCTAAGATTTATAGTATTGATCTTCCGTGTCCCTTGGATTTCAAGGTCAAGAAGAACCCTTCTGGTGACTTCAAAAAAATGTATAGGCACAATTTGAAAGGATCTTGGACCTTCTCTGATCAAGATCGATCATGCATGGCCAGTCTCAGATTGCACTGCTGAAAGGCTTAAGGTGAATCTCTTTCTTTTTCTCATCCTTTATGATGCATAATTTTATATCAATATGCGTTCTTTCAAAAAAAAAATTTTTTTTTTTTGTGTTTTGTTCATCTTTTTTGAAATTTTGTTAGATTTGCGTTATATTATTCATCCATCTCGATAAGAGGCACCTAAAAAGTATATAATTTTGAAAAACAAAAGAAAATTCACTAAAAATGAAAAAAAAATCCAACAGCTTTCATATTTGTCTAAAATATCGTCTCTTATTTAAATTTTTTCAACATCGGTTTATATTTTTATACTTTTTTAATTTGTCTCATCGAGATGAATAATTAACCCTAAAAACTACGACGTAAAGCTAAACAAAAATTTACGAAAAGTTAAAAATACCGAAATAAGTTTCAGACTTATAAGTTTAAAAAAAAACGCAGCTAAATATAAATGAAACTACTTCACTTAATGATTTCCTTTTCGTTAGAAAGATTGTATGATGTCGTGAATGTCATCCTCTCTTTACAGGTAGGGTGTTCTTCAAAATTACACGAAATAAGAAGTTTAGCATATTCCACTCTTGTTATATATGTCGGTATGCAAGAAGTGATATGGAGTATGAAAAGCCATAAATGTTTGTTAAAATTTTAATGGAGGTTTATCAGCTTGTGAGCCTGCAAAAGCAGGGGCTTGGCTAGAGGTAATTAGCTATCTCAATTTGTTTAGTTAAAAAAAAAAAATTTCACAAGTGAATCAATAGCAATGAGTTCTATTAGATTTAGATTGTGAAAAAAAATTAAATTTTTTAACGAAAAACATCCATCTTTTATTAGACCTAGGTTTGCGCGTCAAATACTTATTTAGGGACAAAGAGAATACTTGTGTGCTCATCTCGGAGTTTTAGTAGCGGCTAAACTCTATGATTATTAGGTAGACATTGAATCTTGAACGTAAGATTAATATATATCTATATAATATGGGAGGGTGGTTTATATTTTCTACCGTTGGATTGGTACATATTTTCCACCGTTGGATTGGAAATCCTTTTAAATGCCTTTGTCTACTAACCAAACCCTTTCTTTCTTTCATTGTCTAATATTCCGGAAATTAGTCACTTATTTCAAATTTAAAATATCCTAATCATGTAACTAATGAAGTTATCCTAATCCTATAAACAACCAAAATTTGAAATGAATACCCTTTTTCATGCCACCCCTTATTCTTTGCTAATAATGTGCTAATATTCCGGAAATTTCTCACTAATATTCCGGAAATGAGGTAATCCTAAACATCTGACATCTCTCTCTCTCTCTCTCTCTCTCTCTCTCTCTCTCTCTCTCTCTCTCTCTTCTTCCTACGTGCCTTTCATACTATCCCCATACTTTCTTTTATTGAAACAAAATTATATCCTTGAAAATCCTTCGGAAAAAAATCATGAAATCAATCACGGAATTTTGGAAAACTTTGGAATCAAAATCATGGTTGAGATGAATCAAACAGACTCTCTCTCTCTCTCTCTCTCTCTCTCTCTCTCTCTCTCTGATATCTACACCCTTTCCATCGCTATTAAGCGGCAAGCAAAAAGGGTTTTTTTCTTTTGAGGTAAGACGATACAATGTGTTTTTTTTAATTGGCACGATACAACATGTTAATATTAGTTTTCAATTCCAACTTTCAATTTAATGATGATTTTTAATTTCAACTTCTGATTCTGCACCATAAGGAGGTCTTCTTGTCTCGGAGTTGAGCAAGTTCAATCATTGACTGGTGGTACCTGTAATTTAAATCCAGGAATTGGCAATTTATGGCTTCACATTTTTATTTCAGTAATTTTGTTTAATTTTGTTGTTCAAATTACTAGTAAAGCTATTCTATAAAATTATAGAGCTATTATATACACGATTCATTCATTGTTCTTTCACAGATTCAAATTTACTATTCATCATTATTCATTATTCACTATTCACGTCACTATTCATCCGTCACTATTCATGCATCACTATTCACGCGTCACTATTCACGTCACTATTCACCATAGGTTTTGTTTGATTTGTCTGATTGCTTTTGTATGATTCCTCTGGTACTCCCCAGTAGAGGTGGCAAACGGGCGGGTTTGGGCGGGTTGAAACGGGTTGTGGGTCAAATATGGGCGGGTCAAATATGAGTCAAAAAGTAAACGGGTTGAAACGGGTCGGGTCGAATATGGATCAAGCCAAACCCAAACCCGCCCGACCCGACCCGTTTTCTTCCTCTTTCCCCCCCCCCCCCCCTCCTCATCTCTCTTCTCCCCCCTTCTCTAATTTGTCGGAGGATTCAAAAAAGTAAATTTTATGATTAAATTTAAAATTCAATTTTTTTTGAATAAAAATAAAGCAATTAGAGGCCGAAAAAGCTTTAAAAATTTAACCTTTTTTTTTGTTTCTATTCAAATTTTTTGTATTTGTTTGTTTTGCAATAAACTTTTTATTCCTATTAGTTCGTCTCGACGAGAGTTATCGAAAAAGTAATTTTTTTTACTTTTACCCCAATGGTTTTTGTAATATCCAAGATAAATTCCAACAACTGGTTTTTTAGGCTTTATCTTGAATGTTGTTAAAAATATTTGGATAAAAGTCATAATTTTTTACTTTTATGATTGGAGCAAATCAACAATCGTAAAATACTTGTCGCAAAACGATAAAAGTGAAAAAGTTAAATAAAGACAAAAAAAAAATCCAAAAGAGAGAGAGAAGCTCAGAGGATTGGTCTTGTAATTATATTATGGTGAAATTACACGGACACCCCCTCATCTATCTCGTTTGGACACGGACACCCCCTAACCTTTAAAACCGCCCATACACACCCCCTCATCTACTGAAAAGGGAAAAAAGCCTCAACGCCGTTAACAGAATGAACGAAATGTCAAATATACCCTTGTTGAAATTACACGGATACTCCCTCATCTATTTGGTTTGGACACGGACACCCCCTAACCTTTAAAAACGCCCATACACACCCCCTCATCTACTGAAAAGGAAAAAAAAACCCTCAATGCCATTAACGGAACGAACGAAATGTCAAATATTCCCTTTGTTATGAAATGGAGCAACAAGCATACGCCACACTTTACTCGATCAGAAAATTCTCTCCACCCTACTCGATCATGGCGCCTCTGTCGCCTCTGTCTCTCTTTCTCTCCCTCTTCAACTTGCATTGTAGATCATGGCTAACCCTAGATCGTGAAGAAAACCTAAGTTTCAAAGAACATCGGATCGTGTACATTGTAAAAAAGCTATAGATCATGGCAAACCCTACTTTGGAAGGTATGTTTTATATGTTAAAAAATTCTAGATTTTCTTATTAAATGGCACAAATGTAGATGTATATGTTCATATTATATGATATATGAATACATTAGGGTTTTTGTTTGGGAATAGTAGGATTTTTTGAAAGGTGTTATACAGTGGTGACTTCGATAACTTTTAAAAATTGGGGCTTTTGTTGTTTTGCATTTGCTTGTCATCCATTTTGTATTTGAAGTCCTCAAGGGGGCCATGATCTAGAATTTTTTTACATATGAAACATACCTTCCAAAGTAGGATTTGCCACGATCTTCAGCTTTTCTACAGTGCACAAGATCCGATGTTCTTCGAAACTTAGGTTTTCTTCACGATCTAGGGCTAGCCATGATCTACAATGCAAGTTGAAGAGGGAGAGGAAGCGAGACAGAGGTGCCATGATCGAGTAGGGTGGAGAGAATTTTCCGATCGAGTGAAGTGTGGCGTATGCTTGTTGCTCCATTTCATAACAAAGGGAATATTTGACATTTCGTTCGTTCCGTTAATGGCATTGAGGGTTTTTTTTTTCCTTTTCAGTAGATGAGGGGGTGTGTATGGGCGTTTTTAAAGGTTAGGGGGTGTCCGTGTCCAAACCAAATAGATGAGGGAGTATCCGTGTAATTTCACAAAGGGTATATTTGACATTTCGTTCATTCCGTTAACGGCGTTGAGGCTTTTTTCCCTTTTCAGTAGATGAGGGGGTGTGTATGGGCGGTTTTAAAGGTTAGGGGGTATCCGTGTCCAAACGAGATAGATGAGGGGGTGTCCGTGTAATTTCACCTTATATTATTTTTGTCTTTTTGTTGCCAAAACAGAGAGAGATGGGTGAATTGGAGAGGGAGGAAGGGAGGTTACTAATCGCCCCCCTCCCCTCTCACCCCCCTCTTGTCTCTTACCCTTTTACCCCCCACCCACGTGCTCTCTCTCTCTCTCTTGTTTTTTTTTTTATAAAATTTTAAATGTTAATAACTTTTTTCTCATGTATTTTTTTTTTGAAATCTACTCAACGAAACCTATTAAACGAGCCTAATATTGATAGAGAAATAATTTAAAACGGAAAATTTATATTTTTTTCGTAGTTTAAACTGTCTAACGAGGTTAAAAAATGTGTTTCAAATTTAAATCCGTTTGAACCAGTGGAAAGGGGAAAAAATTTCTGATCATTTTAGTTATAGTAATCTTTTTGTTTATAACTTTTGATTAGGGGTGGGCATGGGTCGGGCGGGTCGGGTATGGCCCGCCACCTGAACCCGACCCGACCATGTCGGGTAGGAAAAAAACCCACCCGAACCCGAACCGAACGATGGTGTACACCCGCCCGTGTGCCCGATTTTTTTGGTCGGGTCCGACCAAACCGAAGTAAAGCTACATGAATTGTTCATGTTTTGGTCGGGTTCGTCGGGTCGGGTTTGGTTGGGCTGGGAAAAACAGCACCCGAGCCCCGAACCGAAAACTTATTTTTTCGAAAAATTGAACCCGAACCCGACCCGACCACATGTTCGGACCCGCCCAAAACCCTTCGGGTCGGGTCGGGTCGGGTCGGGTCCGTCGGGCCTCGGGTATTTTGCACACCCCTACTTTTGATAGGAAAGTCCAATAACGTTCATTCTTGTTGGAGAAGTTTTATTTTTCTTATATTTTCAGAATATGTAATAATTTCGAAACTTTTCGACATTGGTTTTTTTTCCTTTTTCCAGTAGGGTTAGGGTTTGCATCTTATTTAAGAAGTTATAAGCCTTAGGTCGGGACAGTTTTTGATTATTAATAATTGACAAAGTGTCTAGAGAGAGTTTCATAAAAGAACATTATGGATCAGTACAATTTTTTATTTTCGGATAATTGGTCAGTTGGGAACGATATTGCGAATAATATTCCTTGTGGGGAGAGCAGCTCCTACGTTGGGCGTAATTACACATCAGAATTTACGACTGACTAGGTTAGTTATTACTGTTGTTATTATACATATTTGTTACTTATTTTTGTTAATCTTGTATGCATCTCGATAGAAAACATCGATCGGAAACCCCCAAACTAAGTTGCACGCAAACATGACAAGTGGATGCATCTAGTTTTAAAATGCAAGATACATTAAAACATATACTATGCGATAATGGTTGATTAATTAGTTCAAAGATAATAAAATACTGATTCAAGCAACGTACCTTTGATTAATGCAAATAGATCCGCCGAGACGACTACCACGATTTGGCGGAAATATTGACTAAATTTGTATATTTATTTATGTTCATGTATTAGTTCTATATACTAAAATTTTAATTAAATGAAGTTTGATTTCAGTTTGCATTTATGACTGTTCACAGAAATATAAAGTAAATTTAAGTGGATTCAACATACATAATTTACTTGAAAACTCAAATATAGAAGTTTAAAAAAAATGATGGATAAAAAAATAAAAACAAAGAGATAATATATTGGGCCCAAAAAAATTATTTAATTTAAACACATTATTTCATATTCGATATTAGACTTGTTTGATAGATTTCGTTGAATAGATTTCAAATATATAAAATTTATTTAAAAAAATACGTGATTTCAACCACTTCGAACAGTTTATATACTAACAAATATGGTTAAAAAAAATTAAGTGTTCCAAATTTCAATCCGTTTGAACCGTTGAAAAGATTTTATTTTTTTGATCATTTTATCCTAAATGGTCATAATTAAATTTTGACTCAAGAGCTCTCGTTGATTAACCCTAAGAGATATTTGATTCTACGACTTTCTTAGGGTTCATCAACGAGAGCTCTATAGTCAAAATTTAATTATGACCATTTAAGAAAAAATGATCAGAAAACTTCCAACGGTTCAAAAGGATTGAAATTTGGAACGCTTAATTTTTTAACCTTTTTAGACAGTTTAAACTACCGCAAAAATATAATTTTTCCGGTTTACATTATTTCACCATCAATATTAGGCTCGTTTGATAGGTTTCGTTAAGTAGATTTCAAAAATCTAAAATTTATTTTAAAAAAAAGGTGAAAAAAAAGTTATTAGTATTTACAAATTTATAGAAAAATAAAATAAGAGATAGAAATGGGGGAGAGAGAGAGCAAGTGGATGGGGTAAAACGGAAATTTTTTTGTGTGATGGTGTCAGACCCCCCTGACAAGAGGGGTGATTAACAGCTCTCATTGGAGAGGGAAAGAGAGAGAGAGATGGGTGAATTGGAGAGAGAGAGAGAGAGAAGAGAAGAGAGAGAGAGAGAGAGAGAGAGAGAGAGATGGGTGAATTGGAGAGAGAGAGAGAGAAGAGAAGAGAGAGAGAGAGAGAGAGAGAGAGATGGGTGAATGACAGAATGTGATTGGATTGTAGTCATTAATAATTTAATATGCCGTGAAAAGTCGGGGAGCTTTGAAAAGTCGGGGAGCACTGTAGCTGTGCGGGCAACGGAGAAAAAGGAGTAGTGGGACTATTTTTAATTCTAACCCATATTAAACCCACTCTCAACCCATCTAAATCCATAAAAATATGGGTTAATATGGGTTGAACCCATATCAACCCATTATACAATATGGGCGGGTTGGGTTGGGTTACAAGTGGGTGAATTTGGGCGGGTTAAGAAATATGGGTTAGAATTGCCACCTCTACTCCCCAGTAATATATATATATATATATATATATATATATATATATATATTTATATGTGTTACAGCACTATGGTCATTCGTTCTCCGTATGTTTGCTGGACTATGGAAAGGCATCCAATTCTAGGAGTTGGTGTTCATGATTGTTATTTTGTTATTACTGCTGAAGTTGGAAAAAAATTATTGTTTGCAACATCATAGCCAGGAGTAAATGATAGCACCGTTTCCAAAGCACACTACAGATTTGTTGGTAACTATTTTGATCGACTGGAATTGGGTGTTGATTCACACTGGACTTCGGAGGCCTCCTTGGTAGTCTGGCTAAATGCTATCGCTCACAATTCATTTGTGCGTGAAAGTAAATGTTGGTATTCGCTTAACCTTTTCTTTGATTAAAGTTTTGTGTTTATTTTATTGCTTTCCTCTGTTAGTAGTTTAAAAAATTGGATTTTCTTGTGTTCATAAAGAGTTGTATCAATAGTTGCTATTTTATTAAGAAAAATTTTCCGTCTTGAGTGTGGGTTGTTGCTGGGATTTGGCAGAAATTACGGACCTCCATTTGACTGGTTTAATGGTTTGACTCTCTAACTTACTGTCTTTTATTTAGCAGAGGAAAATCCACTTTCACCCCCTGTGATTATTGCCATGTGCGGATACCCCTCTTGTGGTTTAAAACTGACCACTTAACCTACCTGTGGTTTTGAAAATGTGCGGATAGACCCCCTGCCGTCATATTTTCCATCCATATTAACGGACACAATATTAAAAGACCGTTATACCCCCATCACGTCCTTTGATTCTTTTTCTTTTTTAAATCTAACCACACCATCCTGTATACCAAAAATTGAATCCAAACCGTTGATATTGTAAATTTTGACGATTACTACGTCAATGCCAAAATTCAAGTCAATCAAAAAATGAAAAGCTCATGGTCAAATCGATTTTGTTATGAAATTAAAATTTCAAATTTGAATTTACTAAAAATTAGATCATTGGGTTATTGATGCCTGATCGAGATGATTTTTTACAGAGATACTCTATTCTTTATTTAATACATTATGAACGACTTAGATTACATTCTAGAGATGTGTGAGATACACCTCCGTTAATATGGATGAAAAACATGACGGCATGTGGTCTATCCGCACATTTTCAAAACCACAGATAGGTCATGTGGTCAGTTTTAAACCACAAGGGGGATATCCGCACATGGCGATAACCACAGGGAGTGAAAGTGGACTTTCCTCTATTTAGCAATTCTATTCTTGTAGTTCTTGCTGTTTCCACTTTATTCTTTGGTGATGCCATGATTATTGCATAGGTATTGCCATAGGGGTGTAAGCGATTTCTACAAGGTCACAACAGGACAACCATCACAGAGCCATGGATAATAGTGCCTGTGCTATAGTTAAATTTTACAGGCACGAGCTTCGCGTGCTAACACGCATAGCTCACCTAGTACTTGTATAAGTTCCTTCTTTACATTCTTTTAATTTACACCCAACAAATGTAATATCCCTAATGTATTTGTTTTTTGTCCCTGTAAATTTCAAGTTTTTGACTTGGGCTCCACAACTTTTGGTTTACTAGTTAGTAATTTCAAGTTTTTAGCCACATAATTGCGCCCACATTATAGGAATATTTCATTAATTTGTAGATCGAATTTCATCAACCGCCCCCTCTGGTGACCGAAAAACATATAAAAAAGACTATTTGTATCCGGTTTACTCGGCCTAGTAGTTATCTCGTGATATTATTTGCCTCCTGGTAGATCTTAGTGCTAATTACTTGCTCTACTCAACCTTTTGTACCCGAAGTATACGAACTTAATAGAATTTGTGACAGAACAACATAAGAAAAGACTATATATTGTGTCTTAGTTTACTCGGGTGGTTAATTAGTTGGTGGCAAAATTAATTATAAATCATTTGGAATCTTCTCTTTTTGTCTTGAAATGGCAAAAATATTATTAATGAGAAATTTGAAATCATTTGGAATCTTAGAAAAGCATCAAGTTATCCGAGATACTTGCCAATTTATGCTAAATAAGGTTATTGTTTATGTTTTATAGTACTCCCTCTGTCCCTTTTTAAGTGTTCTGCTTCGTAATTCCAACTTATTAAAAAGACATCATCATTACATCTTTCACATCAATTTTTTCCTTCACTTTCCCTACTTACCCATCGTCATTACACTTTTACTCACTTACTTTTTCAAAATAGAATCTACGTTTAAGGACAAAATAAACAATACATCAACTTTTACCCACTAACTTTACAAAATGGACATTTATTAAGGAACAGCCCAAAATAAAATACTGGGCTTTAAATAAGGGACAGAGGAAGTACTATTTAAGTGTATGGACACTTATTAAGGAACATCTCAAAATAAAATACTGGACTTTAAATAAGGGACAGAGGAAGTACTTTTTTAAGTGTATGGTATGTTTGTGTACCTTGTAGAACTTCCCCATGTACTTTGAATCGATCAAAGTCGCCCTATTTTCTTGGGGGACGTACTTTGCCACCGGCAGGACATTTATAAACGGCTGCATTCGTCATTTTGTTATGCATCCTTGCATCCTTTTTTTTCTTTCTTTCCAATTGATAATGGTATTATTAATAACTGCATAATAGAAACATCAAAGGAAGCTTCCCTCTGAACCCAGCTCGCAAAGTTCCGTTGTCAAGTTAAAGGGGCCTCTAAAGATAGGGCATGCTTGGCTAAAGCATTAACTACCCTATTACCATCTCGTAGAGTAAACTGAAAAGAACAATACTGAAATCAACTAACAAAAGATAAAGTGTTCCTAACTACAACCTCTAGACATGCTTTAATCTGTCACTTTCCTTGCACCATATTAATCATGGGTTGCACATCACCCTCTACAATATAACATCCCCCAGACAAACATATCGAACAATCCAAAACAATGCGAAATCCCTCGGCTTCCACGACCTCTACACATGATCTATCTGGAATAGGAACAACTGTAGTGCCCAAAAGCCTCCCTTTCATCTTACTCAAAGAAAAATTGGTAATCATTTCACCAAATTAAATGTTGTTGGATATTTTCCAGAAAAATCGGATGAATAAAATCGAGGCATACGGAGGGTCTCTCGAGGCAACCGATAGGCCTTTATTTGGTTCAACGAACCTGGACGTGTTCTAAGGACCAGGAGTTACAACCTGGTTTACTTCTCCCCATTATGAGGTTAATGGCAGGTTTGAATTCTCAAATTCATTGTGGGAGTTACCTACAATTCAATTCCTGAATTCATTGTGGGAGGTTTCTCTTCCTTTATATGTTGTAGCTCGTTTTTGTACAACATACGAAAAATTCACCAACTCCAAGAAACTCTGCGATATCGTTCTTGTGAGAGAGAGACAGGCGGTTGTTCAGTTCGCCAAGGCAGTCGACGGTGGTGTTCCGATGGCTTGCGGTTTAGCCTAGCCAACCCTGGGAGAAAGACACTGGTGCAACCTACAACACCCTTGGTAGGCGGCGAATCTTTCTTAAGGAGACTGTGGTATCACACAGGACTCGGTTCTTGATCCGGAAATTTTGTTTGTATTTCGTACTTACAATTTGTCTACCGTTATGTATTTTGTAACTTGATTCGTTCATGTAATCATGTTGTTATTAATGAGATTGTTCTCTGGAATTTCTGTTATTGCCGAATTTTTCCCCAACAAACTTAAGAAAGATTTTTGATCTCTACTCGGCAAAAGAATTCCAGAAAACAGTTCTGTTATGGACTAACTTTTGGGTTGCAAGAACAGACATGACAGATTAGTTTCCATGGTGGAGTACCGCTGGTGTATGGCAATTAATCAATCTGCCGACTGGTTGTTGTTTGATACGAGATAACAGAACAATCTTCTTTGGGTAAACTACTGTCTGGTTTTGTCATTACATAGAATAGAGTATTCTGGTTTGATAATTGACGGAGGATTTACTAGCTAAGCTACTGTCTCTTTTTGAGACTTGATTGCATACATGGACTGTGTTTCTTCCATATTATTTGGACAGTGCTTTGGTTTGAGTAAATTTTGGAAGGAAAAAAAAATTTGATTCTGTGTTAGATTCAAATTAGAAAACAAAACCGAATGAGGAAATATTTTCTCCTAGTTTTAACTTTGTGATATCTCATCAAGTTCAGTATCTCTTGTTTTGGACTCCGAAAATTCCCATTGATAATATTTTGGTGTAGCACATGTCACATGGGGAGAACTATCGATATGGTGCTTTAGATATTGATGTGAGATATTACTCGGGTTGAGAACCTGTCAACTTCTAGAAATGAATTGAGACTTCAATGAGGCATTCTTTTGGTGGTCCTCTTGTTAAATCCCCTTAATGTGTTTTATATACTGTAGTTAAACAGTGATATGTTGGGTGGATATACCGCTTACGCGCTTTCACGGGGAGTTATCCTATTTCGTTATAGTTTTTGCTGATTACTTGCTTAGAGAACAAATTATTCAGAGCCATTTTCGGACTAACCTTTCTTGGAGGAAGTTTTTGTTTTCGGTGATTGCTACCGCAGGTTGATGATGTTTTGGCTATGCGGAGCAATTTGTTGGCGTTGGCTCTGAAATATACTGTTTGGCTTCAGCCTCGATCAGTCATGTGCGACTTGATCACGGATGTTGGTAACTGTTAGGCTATGGCCTCGGACAGTCGTGCGCGACTGGACACTTTGTGATAAATAGTTTGGCTTCGGCCTCGATCAATCGTGCGCGATTGGACCTCTGGTTTGGGGTAAATGTTTGGCTTCGGCCACGGTCAGTCGTGCGCGACTCGACATCGAATCGGCTTTGTGGTAAAACTGTACTCAGCCTCAGTCCTGCGTAAGATCTGCTCGGCTTGGACCGTGCGCGGTCAATTGTTTTGGAAAACTTGTTCTCGGTTTTGGACTAGAGCATATGGGAAACATAAAATTGGTTTTGACTTGGGAAATTTTTAAACATCAGATTGGATATGATCTGTTTGGTATTGGGGAAAAGGGGAAAAAAAAAAAAAAAAAAAACCAAAACCGAACGTTTCCCAATTTGAGTCAGAACCTTTTGGTATTTAAAGGAAAAAAAAAAATTGAAGTTGTTGCGCTGATAACATTCAAAGGCAGTGGATGCCTTTGATTACTTCTTTTTGACTTCTTGGCTTTGATTTGTTTACTGTGTTTCAAAGAGATCAAAGTTTTAGAAACTGACAAATGTCATTAAAAGCTTTATCAGTACAAATTAATTGCTATTTTGAAAGGATCAATATTAGCAATTTTTTTGATTTTTGTGGTTGAGGCTCCACTGATTTTCCTTGTATTGGATTTATTTTTAACGGGACTTATTTGGGCATTTGTTTTTATGGAAAATTGAAGATCTCAAATGGTTTTAACAATGGGAATACTGGTGATGGTATTGCCCCAAGTGATTTGATCACATTTGTTGGTGCACCAACAGAGGTTCTTATGAACCATGCTGAGAAGCGGTGTCAACATGAGATCTTGTTCTACCTAAGCATCCTAAGTGGTTTGTACAACTGTCTGGTGCGCCAACAGTGGTTCCTACGGGAATATGATCCTCTCATGTGAGAAATGAGAAGGATGGGCAAGTGATTGCCGTTGTGAAGGTTCAAGTGATAAAGACTTCTTTTCAATTAGTTGAAAGAAGCACTAAACCATTTAACTTAATTCACTTTGAGGTGTGGAATTTCAAAGTTATGTCCAAATACGAGGTGGCAATAAGTATTTTGTTACTTTTGTCAATATTAGCATAAAATATTGCTACGTGTACTTGCTCGAGAGCATGAACACAATAGTGGATAAAGCTCGTTCTTGTTAAGAATGGAGTTGAACATCAACTTAGCTAAGAATAAGGTGGTGGATAGTGACCGAGGTGGTAAATTCAAATTACCGGTGGTGAAATTTGTGTCTAGCTATTTCACCAAACCACTATACCTTATTCGCTTCAAGAATATGGATTTGTTAAAGGCCATATCTTGCCTAAGAGGCTATGGTTGACTAATTCTGTTATCCACAGACTTTATGGAGTAAAGCATTTTGGTCCGCAGATGGTGGCCTGAACAATATACCATGCAAGAAAGTTGATAAAACCCTTAAGATATTGGGGCGAAAGCCTTGCGATAAATTCCAAGGAATTTGGGGGTTTCTTGCAAAAGTGGTTGTTCCTATACCTAAGAAGGTGAGAATAGGCTTCACGATTGTTGATTGTGTGCGCACAGTAGCAACTTGTGTTATGTCTTGTGCATGGATATGAGATATCAGATATTCACAAGAATAAGAACATGGAATCTAAGAATATGTTGTTCCTTGAACACATATTTTCACATAGATCCATAGAGGAGTCAAGTTCGGTTAAGCGAACTTTGAAGACTGCAGGTGAAAGCAGTCAAGACCAAGAGGAAGAAGTTGACCAAGTGGAAGAAGTTGATCTAACATAACATCCTTTGGTCTAGACTTCCTAACTTTTATGTTAGAAAGTCAGCCTCGGACATTCAAGAAAGCAGCGAGCTCTCCTAAGAGTCCTTTGTGAAAGGAGGCTATCAAGAGTGAAATTGACTCCATTCTGCAGTAAGCCGATGAGCTACGTATGAGTCAGATGGATGTCAGGTAGCTTTCCTAAATGGCGATTTAGATGAAGGAATCTACATATAATAACCTGAGGGTTTTTCAGCGCCAAGTCAAGAAAAGAAAGTATGTAGGCTTGTTAGATCTCTGTATGGTCTAAAGTTAGCACCAAAACAATGGCATGAGCAATTTGACAATGCTATGTTGTCAAGTGGTTTCAAGATCAACGAATGTGACAAATGTGTTTATGTCAAAGACACAGACGAAGAGTACGTCATTTTGTGTCTCTACGTTGATGACATGCTCATTGTTGGTAGCAATGAGGGGGTCATTCAGTCTACCAAGGATATGTTAAACTCAAAGTTTGACATGAAGGATATGGGCCTTGCAGATGTGATTCTGGGTGTCAAGATCACCAGAACATCTATCGGACTTGCGCTGTCTCAGACTCATTATGTTGACAAGATTCTTGAGTAGTTCAATCCATCTGATTCAAGTGTCGCAAGAACCCCTGTGAATTTAAATCTCCATTTATCCAAGAATGGGGGGGAAGGCATATCTCAGTTAGAGTATTCTCGGATAATTGGGAGCCTGATGTACCTGATGAGTTGTACAAGGCCCGATATAGCTTATTCAGTCAGCAGACTGAGCAGATACACGAGTAATCCAGGTCATGTTCACTGGAAGGCAATAGTCAGGGTTCTGCACTATTTAAGGTACACTCGTGATCTGGGTTGTACTACACCAAATATCCAGCAGTACTGGAAGGGTATTGTGATGTGAACTGGATATTAGATATGAAAGACTCAAAATCCACAAGTGGATATGTCTTTATACTTGGTGGTGCAGCAGTTTTTTGGAAATCCTCCAAACAGACATGTATAGCACGTTCAACGATGGAATTAGAGTTTACTGCTCTGGATAAAGCGTCTAAGGAGGCCGAGTGGCTCCGTCAGTTTTTGGAGGATATTTTAAGATGGCCGAAACCTGTGCCAGCAATTAGTATCTATTGCGACAGTCAATCTGCAATTGGTAGGGCACAGAGTAATATGTATAATGGTAAGTCTATACATATTCGACGTAGACATAAAACCATTAGGCAACTACTCTCAAGTGGGGTTGTCGCTGTTGACCATGTGAGGTCAAAGGACAATATTGCGGATCCGCTAACCAAAGGGTTAAACAGAGAGTTAGTTGAGAAAGCATCGAAAGGGATGGGGCTAAAGCCACTATGCTCATAGTTATCGTGGGGGTAGCCAACCTAGTTGACTGGAGATCCCAAGATCTAGGTTCAATGAGACTATTTTTCGCGAGTAGCCGAGAACGATCACTGAGGAGACTCAGTCTCCTGCCCATTCCTATGGTGTAGAACAGTGATACCTGCAAACGTGAAGAGGTTAAGCATTGCTTTTAATGACTCCTATGCGCTGGGTTGCCAGGCGGGGTATAGCAGGATACCCTTAATAGGAAGGTCACCTATGTAAGTATGAAGTGGGGCCGCTTCTTTGAGAATCGTGGCAAAATTCTCGAGAAAATACTCGCAGAACCAGGAAGGGGTGTCATGGCCATTGGCCAAAATGAACCCAACAGTGAGAACTGAACTACGTCAGGAGAAGTCCTGTGTGACGTCTATTGTCTTGGTTTACATCGGCGGCGGAACAGTTCAAAGTGGGACCGCACACTGGTCTACCAGTAAACCCGATAGGCTATCACAAGGGAAGGTTCCAGGCCAAAAGCCACCTATCCTATGCAGGGATTATCCGTTGTCTCTCTCTCGAATCAGCCTTGTACTCTGTGTCAATATGTCTACCAATTTCATTCATGGGGGGGGATTGTTGGATATTTTCCAGAAAAATCGGATGAATAAAATCGAGGCATACGGAGGGTCTCTCGAGGCAACCGATAGGCCTTTATTTGGTTCAACGAACCTGGACGTGTTCTAAGGACCAGGAGTTACAACCTGGTTTACTTCTCCCCATTATGAGGTTAATGGCAGGTTTGAATTCTCAAATTCATTGTGGGAGTTACCTACAATTCAATTCCTGAATTCATTGTGGGAGGTTTCTCTTCCTTTATATGTTGTAGCTCGTTTTTGTACAACATACGAAAAATTCACCAACTCCAAGAAACTCTGCGATATCGTTCTTGTGAGAGAGAGACAGGCGGTTGTTCAGTTCGCCAAGGCAGTCGACGGTGGTGTTCCGATGGCTTGCGGTTTAGCCGAGCCAACCCTGGGAGGAAGACACTGGTGCAACCTACAACACCCTTGGTAGGCGGCGAATCTTTCTTAAGGAGACTGTGGTATCACACAGGACTCGGTTCTTGATCCGGAAATTTTGTTTGTATTTCGTACTTACAATTTGTCTACCGTTATGTATTTTGTAACTTGATTCGTTCATGTAATCATGTTGTTATTAATGAGATTGTTCTCTGGAATTTCTGTTATTGCCGAATTTTTCCCCAACAAATGTATACCATACTGTGTGGAATCCATCAGAATTTCTCATTTATAGAATCAATAGAGCGAATTTCATATTTCATGGACGTTGATATGATCCTTCAATTTAGTGGACGTAACCACTCCCTAGCTTGGTTTGGGTTTGTGTCGCCCTGCCTTTCGATTGATACACAGTTGAGGAGTTCAATTACGTTTTTAGTCCCACATGCACAAATAATCAGAGTCGTTCAATATCTTTAAAAAAAATTATGTGCCGATGAATTTTTTTTTTAAGAGCTTTTTTAAATAATCAACCCATTCGTATATCAGAAAGGGTTAAATCGATTTTCAGACATGAATTCGTAACAACGAAAATTGAATAAATTGAGCTAGCTCTCACCAATATTCGAATATTAAAAGATTTCACAATCTAATGGACATTTGGTGTGTGCTAAATGATTTAACCATACTTGGGCCTTTCACCAAAAGGTTAATTCCATAGAAACCTCCTTATCTATCGACTTTTCTCACATGCACTCTCTCAATTTTAAAAGTGCTCAAACAAAATCCCTCTTATCTATTCAAAATGAAAATCTATGTAACTTTGTCAATGTAATGAACACATTGACAATTTTTACCCTTCTATATCCTCTTTTCTCCCTCTCTATCTTTCTCTCCCTTCCAATATCGTAGGTATCCCAATACTCTAAATCTCAAAAGGAGCTGAAACATGCATCCATTTGTGCCAAAGCCCCCATTGCCTCGTCACTAGACCCTAGCTCCTCAAAACTCGACGCCAGAACCTCCTCACTTTTTTTCTTCTTCTTCTTCTTCATGTTCTCTGTTTTTTTTTTTCTTTTGAACAACTTCTTCTTTTGCTCAGTGGATGGTGGCAATCGGGTTTGTTTGGTTGTTTTTTTTGAGGAGTCCTTGAGGTGCCTAATTTGAAGCCTCTCGAGGAGGATTGAGTACTTTAAGGGTTGCAATGGTTCTTCTATGGAGGTGTTGAAGGAGCATAGGGGCCTAAAAACGAGGGCGACCCTGGATAGCGGTGCTGTGTTGGTGGGTATGGGAAATTTAAGAGAGGGTAATAGTTGGATTGGGAGAGGAGAGAGAAAGAGAAGCCGCGGGTTGAGGAGGTAAAAGAGGAGCATGCTTTAAACATTGTAATCGAGATTGTTTGGGATTAGGGTTCACTGAGAATTGTTTAGATTTGCTTTGGCTTTAGATTGTCAAAGCCATATAGATTTTCTCATTTAATGTTTGTAGAGGAAACCAGTGAGCACCTTTTTCTGGTTGATTTTGTCATAATGCTCACACCTTCGTATTTGCATCCATTGATATATCTTGAACCTACATGGGCGATTTCCTTCTTTGTTCTATTCTAGAGGGATCTCCTGCTTTTTGAAATTCTTAAATTCAGCCACTTTCACATGGGAGTAAATTATTACGTAACATATATGTAATCCCTTTCCTTGAAAAAGAAAAAAAAGGGGAGTGCATGATGACTAATAGATATCGGGTATAACAGATTGATTTTTGATTTTCTAGAGTAGCTTCTCAATTTGTTTTCAATTTGGGGATTAATTTTTGTTTGGAATTTAAGAATTTAATTCGGATGTTTCTAGTGAGGGGAGGGTATTTTCTTCCAATTCATAACATTTGTTCTAGATATTAATCCTCAATTAACGGTTTTTAACAAGGTTCTAATTGGTTAACCTCACCAAAAAGATGTATAAATAGGGCTATTTAACTTTAACTCATACCACACACACTCTCACACACATACACACACACACACTCTCACACACATACTCTCTCTCTCTCTCTCTCTCTCTCTCTCTCTCTCTCTCCCAAAAGCTTCGCAACCCACACGTAATCAAAACCACGAAGGTAAGCCCTACAAGTTATTTTTGGTCACAAAGAAGAATCATATAGTCTAGCTAGAAATTTTCTCAATGCTAATTTGAAATCTATTTTGGTTATGCAACAGAGGATAGCTATTAAAGTAGTCATCCGGGAAAACTTAAAAAAACCCTTTAAACAACCCCACCCCCCCCCCCCCCCCCTGCCCCCCCAAGTTCACGATCGAATGTTGATGATCCGAGCCGCTCAATGTAATCAGAACGTGATTTTAAGGGTGCTCACGAGAAATCAGCAAAAAAAATGACTGGGAAGGGCTTCATCCGAACAGTTTTTATTGAACGGTTCAATAAAAAACTACTCAAATCAAGCCCTTCCCTGCTAGTTTTTTTGCTAGTTTCTAGCGAGTACTCTTAAAATCACGTTCTGAATACATTGAGCAACTCGGATCATTAAAATTTGATCAGGAACTATAAGATTAAGATTTGGAGGATTTTTATAAATGTCTCCGAAACCGCTCCGATATACACATATATATATATATATATATATATATACACACACACACACACACACACACACACAGAGTCAGGATCAAGTTCAAACCTCTTTCCGTCTACACCCGTCCGCACCTTCCCTTTCCCGATCGAATTTTGATGATCCGAGCCGCTCAATGTGTTCAGAACGTGATTTTAAGGGTACCCGCAAGAAATCGGCAAAAAAAAAACCCATCGGGAAAGGCT
The DNA here is from genome assembly GCA_019656295.1 of Rhododendron mucronatum var. ripense. Classification (NCBI taxonomy): domain Eukaryota; kingdom Viridiplantae; phylum Streptophyta; class Magnoliopsida; order Ericales; family Ericaceae; genus Rhododendron; species Rhododendron mucronatum. The sequence goes on from BPLT01000290.1 coordinate 95,586, forward strand.
TGATTTGAGCATTTTTTTTATTGAACTATTCAATAAAATACAAACAAGAACTGTTTGGATGAAGCCCTTCCCCATATTTTTTTTTTGCCGAGTTCTCACGAGTACCTTAAAATCACGTTCTGATCACATTGAGCGGCTCGGATCATCGAAATTTGATCGGAAAAGGGGAGGGGCGGACGGTGTGAACGGGAAGATGTTTGGACTTGATCCTGACTCTGTGTGTGTGTGTGTGTGTATATATATATATATACATACATACATACAATGAGCTTCCTGTGAGGACCTTAAATAGGCTCCTTAAGTGTGGAGCTCCCTAATTCTCCCATTTTCCGATTGAATTTCGATGATCCGAGCCGCTCAATGTGATCAGAACGTGATTTTAAGAATACCAGCGAGAAATTGGCCAAAAAAAAGCCCGGAAAATGCTTGATTTAAGCAATTTTTTTAAATCTTTCAATAAAAAACTGTTCGAATGAAGCCCTTCCCGACCATTTTTTTCAATAAAAAACTGTTCGAATAAAACTCTTCCCGACCATTTTTTTTGACAATTTCTCGAGGAGACCCTTAAAATCACGTTCTGATCACATTGAGCGGCTTGGATCATCAAAAATCGATCGGGATCTATGAGGTCCACACTTAAGCTAAGATCCCTCATAAGAAGGGGACTCATATATATATATATATATATATATATATATATATATATATATATATATATATATATATATATATATATATATACAGGGCCCTTCTAATGCGGATGCCCGCATTCAAGCAAGTTGCAGACCACACCATTTCTCCCCTTTTCCAATTGAATTTCGATGATCTGAGCCGCTCAATGTGTTCAGAACGTGATTTTAAGGGTACCCGCAAGAAATCGGAAAAAAAAATGACCGGAAAGGGCTTGATTTGAGCAGTTTTTATTTGAACCGTTCAATAAAAAATAAACAAAAACTGCTCAGATGAAACTATTCCCGGTCTTTTTTTTGCTGATTTCTCGCCAGTACCCTTAAGATCATGTTCTGAACACATTGAGCAGCTCGAATCATCGAAATTCGATCGGGAAAGGCAAAGTCCGCAACTTATTTAAATGCGGGCGCCAGCATTAGAAGGGCCTATATATATATATATATATATATATATATATATATATATATATATATATATATATATATATATATATATATATCAGTCATTTTCAAATGAGGAAGTCCTTATTTTAGTTAAAATAAGGACCTTACCATTTCTCCCATTTTCCGATAGAATTTCGATAATCCGAGCCGCTCAATGTGTTCAGAATGTGATTTTAATGGCACATGCGAGAAATTAACCAAAAAAATGACCGGAAAGGGCTTGATTTGAACAGTTTTTATTTGAATCGTTAGATAAAAAACAAACAAAAACTACTCGGATGAAGCCCTTTTTGGTCTTTTTTTTTACTGATTTCTCACGGGTACCCTTAAAATCACGTTCTGAACACATTGAACGGCTTAGATCTTCGAAATTTGATTGGGAAATAAAGGTCCTTATTTTATTAAGTTAAATGGTCCTTAAGAGAAGGGGACTCATATATATATATATATATATATATATATGAGGGGGGCGGAAGGAGGGATACAGTGGAAGAACATGGAGTTATCAGAGTGGGGTGTGTCGGTGAAGGAGAGGGTGACTGGTTTACTTAAAGGAGGAGGAGCGGTAAAAGCACAGTAATAGCAGTTATCATAAACAATAGTGAATAGTGAATAGTAAAAGTAAAAGGTGACTGATTTCAATTATGAATAGTGAATGAACAGTAATATGAATAGTAAATTCGTGAGTGAATAGTACTGTGAATAGTACGAAATGAATAGTAATTTACTATGAATAGTAAATGCAGTTTACTGGTAATTGAATACTAAAGTTTACTGGAAATGAATAGTACAGTTTACTGGAAATGAATAGGTAAGCTGAACAAACTCAGACTTACAGTGAATACAGAAGTAGAACTTCAATCTTGACTAAGTATGGACACAATTGTTGAAAACCCAAACTTGTTTACTAGTTACTCTCTCTCTAAACTTAAACTTATAACTTATAACTTCTAACTTATATCTACAACTGACTTCTCGGATCCTTTTATAGAATAAGGACCTGAGATTTACAAGTGCTGAATTACTCAGCCATGTGACTAAAGTGGGTGCCATGTGACTAAAGTAGGTGACTTTTCTCTTTTGGTGGAGAAATAATGACTAAAGTAGGTGACTGTTTCTGCTTTCGGTGCTGTAGTAAAAGCAGAAATGATTGTTGATTTGTTTTCTTCTTTCGGTGCTGGTGGGACCAAAAGGAGAAGTGGTTGCTGATTTCTCGTGACTGTTTCTATTTTCGGTGCTGGTGGGACCAAAAGTAGAAATAATTCTTCTTTTGACTAGAATTCCATCATGTTGTCCAGATTCTGGAATTCTTCATACATCAGATTTTCCCAATAATCTTGCCCATTGTCGTCACTGTTGATTTCTGGGCTGGATTCTTGGTCTTCAGTTTGGTGACTAAAATTATTATCCCAATAATCCTTGTATTCTTTGACTAGGCTTTGAAACTTCGTGTAGAAGATAAATGGAACTTCTTGAATAGGATCAGTAGACTTGATTTTTTGAATAGAATCTTTACAAATTAAATAATACCTTCCTTCCTGGAAATAATCATCATTTCCAAGATTACTTCCAATTGACTTGGCTCTGTGGTGCCTGATCTGTGATCTAGTAGGCTTGGAACACGGCCAGGGGCATTCATCTTCAATAAGATCAATAGGTGCATGTAGCCTGCTAAATGGCCAATTTGTAGAGAGATACATGACATGTTGTGCAAGTATCACATTCCCTGTGTTTGTCCATTCGGGCATTTTACTTGTAATTAAAACTTGACATTTCATCATCCTATGTTTAGCAAAAACATTGTTAATACACGGGGCTAACTTTCTGGTGACTCGGTCAGTTTGTTCTGGGGAAGTAAAGATTAATTGTCTAAGAAATCCATGGTCTAGTAGGGTCATTGGGCTGACTTGGATAGTTTTTCCCTTGTATGAAAGAATAAGGTCTTGAAAGTGTTGCATATGGATACAGGCTTTGGGGACACTAAAGATTAATTGGCATTGGCAATCATATCTTTCTAATGGGGTTTCAATGCATAATGGGTTTCAAATAGGAATTCTTGAAAATGGTGGCCATCTTGCCTGGCTAAATGTTGAATATGGTTTACTATTTCAGTTGGTAGGGATGTGGGTAAAAGGGATAATGATTGTGGTAAAGCTAGGGCTTTGGATACCATTTTTTGGAATGGTTCCATTACACACACGCTTTCACCATCATCCAGTGGGGATGATTGCACATTTACACCTTTACCATCATCCAGTGGGGATGACTGTTTTTTCTCTGCTTTTACCAGTGGGGTAAAAGAGGTCTTCTCTTGCTGCAGTGAGACCACTTCTTTCTCTTGCTGCAGTGAGACCAATTCTGACTGAAGTTGAATAATTTTAATCATTGACTGGTGGTACCTGTAATTTAAATCCAAGAATTTTGAATTTACTGCTTCACATTGTTCACAATGTGAAGGGTTAGTATAATCGTTGCTGACTAGAGGTGGGTTTAACGAAACTCCACCTGAAGAACTAAGGAAAACAACTCCACTAGTTTGTTGATTAAAATAAATACTCAAACTATTTAAGCTGTCTAAGAATTTACGATTATCCCCACGCGTGTTCCATAGATTATCTAGGAGACATTGCTGGGTTTCATCCATGCTGGCTAAGTAATTTAGCTTCCTAAATTTTGTGCTTGCTCCTTCAGGGAATACTGGTAGAAGGATTTTCCCAAAGGGAATGACCTTCTGTTGACTTTGAGACATCTGTAAGAGAATCAAATAAATCACTAGTAGGGAAAATAGAGCAATTTTGTAGCTGACTTAATTCATCTTCGTCTGGTGTTGATAAAAATTCAAAATTGACTTGTTGATCAAAAGACGTAGTAATGATGTGGTTACTAGTGACTATGAATGGATAGAGTAAGTAAATAAAGGGCATTCCTAAAATTACTTTATCAGTTAAATTTTTTACCAAAACAAACGAGGTTTTGAAACCAATCTTATTTTGGCAAATATTTACTTCAGGTAATTTATACTTAATTATCATTTTACTACCGTTTGCAGAACTCAACCTTTCAGTTGTTTCTTGATAGTATTTAGTAGGTACGAAACTCTCTTGAATACAATTTAGATCTGCTCCTGTGTCAATGAGAGCAGTGACTGTTATTTTATAATCTTCTATTATTAAATTAACACGAGCATGCCATTTCTGTATGTTTATTTGGTTGATTATATTTAATCTGTGACTATCTTGATCTTGATTAATTTCTCTTTCTTGATCAAGGTTTTGGTTTTGATTATCATCTTCTAAGGATTCTTCAGCAGATGAACTGTCTTTTTTCTTTCTGTAAAATTTGTTAGTTAATGTTGGAAGTTGGTTTTTAATCCTCACAATATCCTGTTTAATAAGATTTATTTCATGCTGTAGATCATGTAAAGTAACTTCTTTAGTAATTTTGTTAAATCGTTCCATAGTAGCATTAAGGCTTACTATTGGTTTATTATACTGGGGTTGTTTCCCTTGTTGTATCAAGAGTTGTTTGAGTTTTTTAATATATTGCTGTTTTAATTCTGAATCATCTATTTTACTGATTAGATCAATTAACAATTCTTCTTCTGGTAATTCTTTGGTAAGTACATTTACTTTTCTACAACAATTATCAGTACAATCAATTTTAATTTGATCGTCACTTGGACTATTATTAGGGGAATGGTAATCTGAAGATGATGTAATGATATCTTCTTCACCAGAACTACTTAAATTTGCAATCCTAAAGATTTCCAAAATCTGCTGTTTATCAGTGTCAGATATATTAAGTTGACTAATTTTTGCTTGGACTTTACAATCAGTTTTGTAATGTCCTTTTTTACCATAGTTGTAACATGTAATGTTACTTTTATCATCATTTTTATTTTTATTCTTTTGACTTTTGGGTTTTTCATAATATTTTTCTTTGGATGGTGTAAATTTATTATGCTTGGAATATCTGTGACTTTTATTATTGGTAGTTGGTTTAGTATGTTTAGTATAATGTTTGGATTTCCTCCGTGATGGTGCTACAGGGGGTAGACCATATTGTTCACAAAAGTTACCCAATTCATATTTGGCTCTATTTTTGTCTTTTTGGGCTTGTTTACTAATTTTCATATCAATACACATTCGTAGTCCTTCTTTTTGAATGGTACTAATAATGTCACCGTATGTTAACTTATCATATTCAATGACTCCTGTTGGTTGACTAAGAACATCTCTAATTTTATAGACAAATAAATTAGGAAGTCCATTAATAAATTTCTCTTTCCAGAATGATTTTGTACAATCATCTCGGAGCATGACTCTAGATGTAAAGACATCTTTGTACCATCTAAAATCGCTTAATGTTGGACAATGCAAATTACTCAGTTGATCATGTATCCTAGAAGTAATGTTACTGGGTTGTCCAAAAAAATGTTTAATTATAGTATAAATTAAAGTATTGACTCCATCGGGTACTCCCATTCCAATTTCATTATCAAAAATTGGGAGACCATTCTCATCTAATTGAACAGCATTTTTAACATCTTCTCTGGACTCATGAGTGAGATATTTATCCCACCATGCTTTTAGCATTCCAATGAAACCAAAAGTTAATAAATCAACAATTTGTAATTGGTTAAGGTCTGTATTACTTAAATAGCTATTAGCAGCCATTGACATGTGATTCAATTTTTCTAATATTTGGTGTTCACTTAATCCATCAATATTCCATTCTTATAACTTATTAGCAGAAACAGAAAATTGGTTGGCTAAATTATTTTCTTCATATTGTAGATCAGGGGGGGTTGGTCTAGAATACCAATTCTTAGTAAGGGTGGTAGGATTTGCTGGGAAGTTGACAAGACGGTTAATCCCTTGACTAGAAAACTGTTCTTGTAGTTGGGTAATTTCTTCATCAGAAGAAGTGTGGACTATTTGACTGGAAGTGCTAGTGTCATGATTTTTTGTGATTGCAGTAACTTGGGGTGATTCTTGTTCTGACTTAATAGCTAAGTTGGTTAATATTTCTTCAATTTTTTGAATATTTTGATTTTGGTTTATGCTAATTTTCTCTCTTCTGCCAGGAAGGTGTATAAGAGGTTTTTCAATGGTTTTACTGGATGAAGGGATGCTACAAGATGATCCTTCATCAATTTTTGTTTCTATTTTATCTAATTGATTACCTATTGTTTTGAGACATTGATTAGTGTAATTAATTTGTTCAACAATTTGTTTACATTCATTTCTGTAATTGGGTAGTTGGAACGGAGATGCAGTTATAGATGTACTTTTGTAATCAATAATAATTGGTTCTAAAGGAGGGTGACTAGAAGTAGTTATAGTGTTGTCCAATTTTTTCCACTTTATTTTTGTAATGGTGTTGACTTTTTTATAATACTTTTCTAGGTAAGTGAAAAAATAAATTTCAGTTCTGGTATCTTTCATAAATTGTTGACATTGAGTAATTATTTTCGTTTGTCGGGACTGTGAATATTTATTAGCATAATCTTTTCTTTTTTGTTTATTAGCTTTTGACTTAAATTCTTTGTATAATTTATCAAAATCAATTTTAAAATCTTTGTGTAAAACACTTAAGGATTTATTAGTACTGTGACTAGATATTTTTTTGGTATTATTCTGACTAGAGTAAACATATTGATTAGTACGGAGAGCACTTAAAAAACTTGATTTGTAAATTTCTTTTACTGGGATAAAGAAGCCATGTTTTTCTTGATTGACTATATCCGGCAACTCTGATAAAGAAGCCATTGAAGAACTGGCTGAAGAACTACACTTAAATAATCTATTCATTGTGTTTAATCCTACAGATTCTTCTTTTAATATTTTAATCCTAAAGATTTCTTAATTAATATTTTAATCCTAAATTATCATGATAAACACATACCCTAGAAATCTCCCAACCCCTTTAACTGCCGTACCCTAGGACTTACTCTCGGGGACCTTTTACGGACTCTCTTGAGGTGGCCAGTGACAAGATGGTTTACCGATGACAACCGAATTAAAATACTAACTAAAATTTCGACAGGAGTAAAATACTAAATGAAAATTGAGTAGGAGTAAAGACAACTTACAGATTACTTGAGTTTAATTCTTCAACAATTTCCTACTTGGCTCTGATATATATATATATATATATATATATATATATATATATATATATATATATATATATATATATGTATATAGGGCCCTTCTAATGCGGATGCCCGCATTCAAGCAAGTTGCGGACCACACCATTTCTCCCTTTTTCTAATTGAATTTCGATGATCCGAGCCGCTCAATGTGTTCAGAACGTGATTTTAAGGGTACCCGCAAGAAATCAGGAAAAAAAATGACCGGAAAGGGCTTGATTTGAGCAGTTTTTATTTGAACCGTTCAATAAAAAATAAACAAAAACTGCTCGGATGAAGCCCTTCCCGGTCTTTTTTTTTGCTGATTTCTCGCGAGTACCCTTAAGATCATGTTCTGAACACATTGAGCGGCTCGGATCATCGAAATTCGATCGGGAAAGGCAAAGTCCGCAACTTACTTAAATGCGGGCGCCCGCATTAGAAGGGCCCTGTATATATACATATATATATATATATATATATATATATATATATATATCGGAATGGTTTCGAGGACCCTTAACCCCCCCCCCCCCCCCCCCCCCCCCCCCCCCCCCCTCCCCTCCCCTCCCCAAGTTTCCGATCGAATTTTGATGATCCAAGCCGCTCAACGTAATCAGAACGTGATTTTAAGGATACTCGCGAGAAATCAGCAAAAAAAAGGACAAGGAAAAGCTTCATTTGGACAGTTTTTTATTGAACCCTTTTTTATTGAACTTTATTGAACGGTTCAATAAAAAACTACTTAAATCAAGCCACTAGGCCAAACGCCCTATCTATTATTATTATTATGCACTAACTTATATATTTATTACATACTTTATGGTTTTTTTTTTTCCTTTTGGTTGCCCTGTGGTGGGGGTTACCCAAGCCCGGAAGCTTGTTGGGCTCACCCCGGGGCCGGCCATGGTTCATCTTCTTCCCCAAATTGCCATGAAAGCATACCGAAAAAAATTGTAAAAGAGGAAAAGATAGATCCATTTGGTTAAAATTGCAGTTGATTGGAAAACAAGGTAGACCCATTTGGTTAAAATTGTACTCCTTCCGTGTCTTTTTTAGAGTCTAGTATTCCATTTTGTAATTGGACTGTCTTTTAATAAATGTCCATTTTGTAAAGTTAGTGGGCAATAGTTGGTACACTTTCTATTTTGCCCCTAAAAGTAGATTCCATTTTAAAAAGTTAGTAAGTAAAAGTGTAATGATTATGGGTGAGCATGGTCCGGATTGGTTCGCTTTTGTAGTAAACCAAGAACCAAACCAATACTTAAATATTATGAATTTAGAGAACCAAACCAACCTACAAAAGGCATAAAATCAAACCAATCCAAACCATTAAAGTACGGTTTGGTTTCGGTTTTAAACCATGGTTTGCTTTGAATTAAGCTATTATTTTCAAAAAATATTTAATGTAGTTAAAGTTACGAAGATAAATTAAAATAAAACTTATATTAAAATCAATTTCATTCAAATTATCAAAACATACTAACATCAACCAGCTAATTAAGAGTGAAATACCACAATTGCCTCAAGTCTTGGTAGTGAAGGAACTATAGGAATTGAATTTAGAGAAATTTAGGAATTGGGCAGTGTAAGTTCACTGATCTGATGATCCCATGTGTTTTTTGTGTATGTTAAATTAATAATCATAGAAAATTAGGAATGAGTTGTGAATATAGAAGTTTAGTCTAAATTATCTTGGCAGAGAAAGAAAATTAAATATTGCGGTAATTTAATAGAATCAATAAATTAGAAAAAATATTTGACTAAGGCTCCCATATTTATTTGGTGAATTATAATTAAATGTGTGTGTGTGTGTATATATATGTATATGTATTATACAGTTCAGATCTGTTTGGAACCATAAACATGAACGTGAATCCATAAACCAAACCATATAACGCGGTTTCCAATTTTTTTAAACCATGATCAAACCATATTACTAAAAACCCGAACCAAACCTTTTGGTTTGGACTGGATTCACGGTTGGACGGATTTTTTACTCACCCCTAGTAATGATGATGTTTTCATGGATGGTAAATAGGGAAGTGGAGGTAAAAATTGATGTAAAATGTGTAATGATGATGTCTCAACAATAAGTTGAAGTTACGAAATGTGACACTTAAAAATGGATGGATGAAATATTTGAGAGGGGAAAGACTAAAAAGAGAGATTATTTGGTTAAAATTGTGATTGATGGGGAAAAAGATAAAACCATGTGATTTGAATTGCAATTTGCTACAATTGACAGGGGAAAGAAGGTAGCCATGGTTGCTGTTGATGGAATTAAGTGTGGTGGTAAAGGGAGTGAAGAGTGGAGTGGAGTTGAGTTTTGTAACCCCTTTTTATTGATTGAAATGGTGTAGATCTCATCACAAAGGGGTACACGTTAAAAAAAGAGGACAAAAGTATTAGAGTAATTTATCTGCCTCCCTTAGCCACCTAAGCAATTTTTATACACTTAGCGACATAAAGGGTAACATTGAAAAGCGTCATAAACTGCAAGGGTAAAAGAGAAACAAATTTTTTTTTTTATAAGGATGAAAATAAAACTAAGACTAATTTGTAGGGACCAAAAAAATAGATAAGCATCAAAACGAATATCTTGTTCCTTACCAGAAACAAATACTCCAGTTTCCCTACTTTCCTTTTTCATGATTATTTTCTGGGTTGTATTAAGTTTCGAGTTTCCTTATACTGCTAACTATGGTTAAACGTAAAATGGTAAGAATGGGAATTGTGTGGATATTAACCTCTCTTTTTCTAAGCAAAGAATATATTAATCTTTAATTATGTGGATATTAACAATTGAGGAGGTGGGTAATGTGCACGTACCCCCTAAAATTAAGGTGGGCGAACAAAATTATAGGTATACAGTGTTCTATGGCAAGTGAAGGGGAGTGCAGTTGGTCTCCTTTACATACGCACATGCACATATGCAGAGTTTGATCCCCGTAAGTCTCATCTCTCTCCCCCAAATCCCCTAGGATAGTGTAAAATAGAATTAATGAATAGAAAAAAAATAATGTTCTACTATATACATGTTGCATGTTTGTCCCGTGGATATGTTTTGGCTCTTGAATTGGGCCAGGCCCATGTGGCTCTTTTGTCTTTAATTTTGGAGGCCCAGACCTCTGGGCGTCGTTGGGTTTTGACCCATCTTTTTTTTACTTTTTTTCATCCAACCTAGGATTGGATTCCCCTCCCCCTATCCCCCACTTGATGTACCTCAGGTGTTCTTAATAAAACTTTTGTTGCCTATAAATAAATAAATAAATAAAAGGTAGGAAAGTTAGGATATTTGGAAATATCATGTTACCATGTTTTGGGGGTTTTACTCCATGCATATTTTTTTTTTGATGAATTATTCATGTTTCCTAGTTAGTCGAGTTTTCTGTTCTATATGCATCTTTTCCTAATTTGTTTCCATCTCTTAGTCACACGTTGGGTAATTTACTCCATATATAAAGACATTAGGAGGAAGCAACGTTCAGCAATTATTAGGGCAAAACAAAAGGAGGCATGGGTACAAGCCAAAGCACGCCCACAGACCAAACACCTAATGAACTAAGTGAAGGTTTCTTGCAGGATCCTTATTATTATCCACAACTAAGCACACCAACAAGCCAAACATCGAATCAACAAGTTCAAGATTACTACTTGGAGGATTCTTTTAATTATTTGTCTCTGAACACACCAACAAACCAAGCACCAAATGGAGGACCAGAAGTTCAAGGTTTCGTGCATGATCTCTTTTATTATCCACCCGCAGTAAGCACCTCGACTACAGAGTATCAAACACCAAATCAACCGGTTCAAAATCATTCGCAGGACCTTTTTAATTATCCACCCTTGAGTATGCCGACAGACCAAACACCGAATGGACCTATTCAAGGTTTCGTGCAGGATCTTTTTCATTATCCATCTCTAAGCAGCACACCTACAAATCAGCATACACCAAATTATGGACCAGTTCAAGGTTACTTGCAGGATCCTATTAACTATCCACCTCTGGGCACACCAACAGATTATGACCAACAACCAAATGGACCAGTTCAAGGTTATAACTTGCAGGGTCTTTTTAATCCACCTCTTGTTCCAACGTCGGATCCAAATCGAATTTGTTTTAGCTGCAAAACGCCACAGGTACATGGTTGACTCTCTCTTAAATGTAAAATTACGAACTTATTCTTGAACGCGAAAAATATTTATGTATTTTAGTTTTTACAGAGTAACATGATATATCTGTACAAATTCTCAACCATTATAATAGTTATTTAGTGTTGTCCAACTTTGATACTTAATTTCCTCTACAATTACGGTTGGCATATCAAGCTTTATTAGAGCTTTGCTTGTCTTAGAGTCCAATTTTGTTTACCCTCACCAACCAAATGAGAGTGAACATTATGTACCCTAATTTTTACTGGCTCTTTCTATTGCTTAAGTCCCACCATGTTTAACCATAGCTAGCATTAAAAGCCAAAAAATATGGAAGTTATCATACGGAATCTATTTAATTCATTTACCAAAAAAAAAGGAATCTATTTAATTCTTTGGACCTAATGAAGAAGAGTAAGAACGAACCAATCTTTAATCTTTCGGAACGATAGCACCAATTGCTTTTGCTTGCCAAAATTGAACGGATTTTAAAATTTGCCTTTTTCCTTTATTTTCATCTTATTTCTGTATTCATGTTAAGCGTTCTTGTAATAGGGTAGCTTATTCATAGGCTAAGCGATCCCTATTAGGTACTAGACTAGAGTGTTGGAGGTTCTGTCTCCCAACATCTCAGTACTCTTGCCCGTGATGATATTCGGTCCTCAGACCGTTCTTTGTCTTAATAAAATCATCTCTTCTTCCGTGAAAAAAGAAGAAGGAATGGTTATGCATTAGAGGTGGCAATTACAACCCAAAAATTTTTAAACCTATCCAAATTCACTCACTTATAACGCAATCCAATCCGCCCATATTATATGATGGGTTGTTATGGGTTGAACCTATGGAAACCTATATTTACATGGGTTTATATGAGTTGAAAATGAGTTCAATATGGGTTGGAATTAAAAGACTTATTTCTTATACAAAAGTTAACTATTGTTGAACAAAAAATCCTCGTCGTACCAGACTGAATTTGGCTTTCATTCTGAACGATCAAAAAATAAAAGTTGGTCTTCACTATTCAATCCAATCAAATTCATCCACACAAATTCTCTCTCTCTCTCTCTCTCTCTCTCTCTCTCTCTCTCTCTCTCTCTCTCTCTCTCTCTCTCTCTCTCTCTCTCTCTCTCTCTCCAATCCCTTGAGCTCCTCTTGACCGTGATAAGATAATTACAAGACCAATCCTATGAGCTCCTCTCTTTTGGGCTTTTTTTCGTTGTCTTTGCGACAAGTATTTTACGTTTTTTGATTGGCTCCAATTAGAAAAGTAAAAAGTTATGACTTTTACCCAAATATTTTTTAAAATATCCAAAATAAAGTTCAAAAAGCCGGTTGTCAGGATTTATCTTGAATATTACAAAAAATATTAGGGTAAAAGTAAAAGAAAAAATTACTTTTTCGATTCTCTCGTCGAGACGAACTAAAAGGGTAAAAAGTTTGTTGCAAAACAAACAAATATAAAAAAATTTGAATAGAGAAAAAAAAAAGTCACTTGACTTTTTAATCCAAACCTAAGCAGTGGCTTTTACGAACACAACGAAAACCAAAACTATACAATCGGTGCAACCATCGCCTTCCTGACAATTCTCTGATGCAGCCTCTGATTCCTCATCGAAGTTACGTTACTGTTTGGAATGGAAAAAAAAGTAAAAACCTGATTTTTTAAAAGTTTTTTTAGCCTCTAATTGCTTCATTTTTATTATAAAAAAATTGAGTTTTAATCATAACATTTTATTTTTTTGAATCCCCTTATTGAGACAAATCAAAGAGGGAGGGGGGGGAGGGGGGGGGGGGAAAGGAAAAAAAAAAAAAAGAAGAAGAAGAGGAAAATAGGTCGGGTCTGGTGGGTTTGGGTTTGGGTTTGAATTGACCTATATTCGACCCGATCCGTTTCAAACCGTTTACCTTTTGACCCATATTCGACCCGCAACCCGTTTCAACCCACCTTTTTTTGCAAGAAAGAGCAAGAAGTGTTATCTAATGCATGAGAGTATATGGTTTCCTAGCATAGACCAAAGTTGTCAATTCCGTTCCGTACCATTCCTGGTACACATAAGTAGGTGTTTTGTATTACCCAAAATACCAGTCTGTACTGGTCAATACCAAGCTTGTACCGAAATCTCGGCCAAAATGAAAAAATTTGTGTATTTTTTTTTGTTTTTCTTAAAAAATGCTTGAATTTTAAGACTATTCAACAAAATTTTGAGTCTATTATAGGTAATCATCTTAATTTGTTATTAGGAATAATTTTAAAGTATATCAATGTGTTAGAACTTAGTTTATACATTTACTTTGAGTTTCTTTGGTTTTCTAAAAATATATTAAAACTACGTGAAATATCTGTTACAGTCAATCTGGAACGATATCGAGATAGACACCGGTACCAATACGTACCGTCCCAATAGATGTGGGCATAATGTTTCGTACACCGTCGGTAAGCAAAAAAACTAGAACATTCTGAATAATACGTATCGGAATAGAAAAAAAAAAAAAAAAAGAAGGTGCTGAAATCCAATCTATCTTACTATCTAGAACTTATGTTGAGGAAATAAGCATATTATTTCAACTTGAGTTACTGGTGGTAATGAGCTAAGTATAACTTCATTACGAGGACTGTATCCTCAGCTCCTCGATGGTTATCCCTGGGATCCAGTTGCTCGCGGCGGCATTGGGCTGTTGGCTTGTTGTCTGTGGTGGCTGATTAATTGGTTGGTGGTTTCAAAGTGGTGGCGGTGGCGGTGCGTAGGTGGGGAGGGGTTACGGTGGTGGTGTTGAGATGGAGGCGGATGGTAGCAGTTTGGGATATGGTGGAGGTGGTGGGGCTGGGTGTGGTGGTTGGTGACGTTCTTGGATAATGGAGGCGGTTAAGTAGTGATGGCGGCGGTGCTTGTTTGTTTTGGTTATTGATTTGAGTCAGGTCCACGAGACTTGGGGTTTATTTTTTGGAAGCCCTCCGGGTGTTAGTGGGCTTTGACCCTTTTTTTTTGGTCTTTTTTCTCCATTCCTCCGACTTGATATATCATTTGTGAAGTGTTCTTAATAAAACTTTTATTGCCTATAAAAAAAATGTATAACTTCATTATGCTTAAGATTAATTGTGTTTGATGCAAAAACTAACGTTGACTTTGTACAGTACAGGCTGCCAACAGACGAATACATCAACCTTGGTGATGGTCGATATGTATGTCCATATTGTTTTTCTGTATCTCTCGTGGAACACGGACAATTGGAACCGATTATTCGTCAAGTTTACAGCTTTTTTGATAACTATTTGAAGCTTCCAGTCAAAAAGAACATTTCTGTTTTCTTCGTGGACGCAAATGAGATGGTCAGATTTGGGGTAAATATTTAAACTTACCTCCCCGCAAGGTTTTTTGTTGTCTTCTCAATGAGGTTTGGAACGTACAAATTAATTATTCTTTTTTCTCCTCTTCTTTTCTTTTTCTTTTTCTTTTTTTTTTGTCTTCGTTAAAATATTTTTTTTGATTAGCACAAAAAGGTTACCCTGTTATTAATAAAAACTGATACAAAAAGCAACCATGTAGTAACATACCAGGGTCAAACAAGGAGGACAGTCATCTTTGAAATATTGCTGATTATGTGATAAATAGTTTTTACTTTTTTGATTGATCTTGATGAGACAAATATAAAAAATAAAAAGTCCCTGATAGAAAGTTAAAAAAATTCACTAAAGACATTAAAAATTGAAAGAATTTTTTTTGGTTATTTCATACTCCCTCCGTCCTTTTTTAGAGTCCAGTATTTTATTTTGGGTTGTTCCTTAATAAGTGTCCATTTTAAAAAGTTAGTGGGTAAATGTTGATACATTTTCCATTTGCCTCTAAAAGTAGATTTTATTTTAAAAAGTTAATCAATAAAAGTGTAATAATGATGGCTTTATAGAGGGTAAGTAGGGAAAGTGAAGGTAAAAGTTGATATGAAATGTGCAATGATGATATTTTCTTAATAAGTTAGAGTTGTGAAACTGAACATTTAAAAGGGGACGGATGGAGTATTTTTTAAAAATTTCAAGTTTGCTACAATTTTTTAAATTTTCTAACTTTTTTTTTATCAAGACGAATTTAAAAGAGTCAAATATTCTAACCAAAATTGAAAAAAAAAATGCCAACGAGAAAATGAGTCGATAACTAAAAAGATAAGTTAATTTGGCCCAAAATCCATATATAGTTTCTCAATCCGACAATGGCGAATAGAAGAATACAAATATTCTTCAAAGACAATTCTTTCGAAGTCATATAACAAAGTGTGTGTATTCTAATTTCTAACAATTGGTAAAATGTCTAAGCTCACATCCACTAATCTCAATCCTTGGACCTAATAATTATTCCCATCATACCTAAAAACACACAATGCCCTTTTCATGTATTCACTACCTTGTTTACACAAATATTTCCTTTACTTAATTACAAGATCTTCCTGTGTAGATGTAGAAATTAGAATCAATCGATTTTAAGCAATAATATTTCTACTTTAGTTTGTCAAAATTCACTAACATCTTGATGTGATGTTGTTTACGCAGATTCCTAGAGCTTTTGGTTTGACTGTATTTAAAAGAGCCACGATAAATATTGTAAGAATTAGCTTTTTTCTTTCCACAATGAATATATTAACCTACTTTTAGGAAATACTTATCATCGCATAATATTTTGAATGTTCACTCTTTTTCTTCCCAAACAGTTAATCACAATTTTTTCAATGTATGCATACCTTGCTTGGTCCAATAACGTTTATATACTTTTGTGCAAACTAGATCAAAAGATGTGTAAGAAAAGGTGCTCATGTGGAAACGGAAACGGAGAAGACGAATGTAAAGGGTGAT